>CM062620.1:15770211-15967711 GCA_025617555.3 Puccinia polysora | reverse complement strand
CCAAGAATGTCAAATATAATACAATGACAACTTCTAAAAATATATTAAAATAATTTAATATACTTTTATGAGAATTGCTAGACATCAATATCTTCGTGACATACTAAAAAAATAATGATGTAAAAATATCACATGAATTCACACGACTTATATTTTTAAGTAATTATCTTAATAAATCAACTGGAACTCGAAAATTAGGAGTAAAATCAATATTATCACTTTTACTCCAGTTATATAATACATAATGAGAACTTACCTGACATCAAGATGTCCGTAGAAATGTCTATTGATATAATTATTAAATTACTGGGAACATTTACTAAGGATAATTAATTAAATAATACATAAATAGGACAGATTAGTGTTATTCACACGTCCTAATGTCTATTATAAGGTAGAATAATTCCCATATCCTGAGGAATTGGAGGCTACCCGTGCTATAGCACCAAAAACTCATGACAGGATACCTCTGGTTACCCTGCTAGCCTTAGTGTCCGTCCCTTTGAGCACCTAAAACCCTCAGAAGGACCATATTGGGACTCCAAAATCTATAAATAAAAAGCTCTTTTGAGGATATTGATGGGCAGAGACCCAGTAATATTCATATCCAGACGCCGTGCCAAGGTAATCAAGTACTTATAAGAGATAAGAAAGTGATTTATGGCAATGTCTGATCAGCAATATCCGTCCTAAAACCTCTTTTTATCAATTAAAACTGCTGAACAACCTTATAACCCCAGTATACAGGTTTAAACCATCATTACACGTCTCAAACAGATACCCAAAGGATTTAATAACATACCAGTGAGTCTTATTATCCTTTCTCTGTCGTGGTAGCTTGGCTAAAAGACCCTACTACTCCATTGTGTATTTTATATACATATTATCTTTGGGTAAAATATTCTTTAAACTAATGAGCCCAAAGTAACCAGGACTACGTGTTTTCATACTGAAATCCCTGAAGAGAGGTGTTAAAGATCCCCAATATAATTGTGGCCCCTCTATAAATATTTAATAATCAATTTATTCATATTGATTTAAAACAATAAACAATAACCAAACCACTTAAACTTGCAATAAGCTTAATCCAAATATTCTATGTATTTTTGCTGCATTTATTAAATAATATATTTATTATTTACTCTATCACCTCTGGTAGCTAAAGGATAGCAAGGGTCTTGGCATCCAGGAGGCTGACACAATCAGTAAACAAAATTAACTCTCTCTTTCAGATACTTCAAGGCCTTCCTCTTCATTTGATCAATCAAAGCTGTTTCTGCAACCCTCAACTCTGGCCACTCCTCCAAGTCTTGCCTTATCAGTATCTTACTTCAGACTCATTGGCCTTTGTAAGACTTTCCTCTGTTGGTTGCAATTTTGTTTTTTTTTTTTTCATTTATTATTTCGTTTTTTGATGCTCTTGCTCATTCTCTCAATCACACAAAATATAGCTTGCTCTTGGTTACCAACTCAACTATTCACAAATCTCACCCTCATCATCATCATCCTGCTACTCCCACTCCTCCTTGCTTTTCTGACACTACTCTTCCTATCTCACTTACAACCTTTCCGGAAACCTTGATTGCCTCTCAGCTTCACCCTACTTGTTCTTTTTCTCCCACTGGCTTTTTCCCACCATCTACAGCCTTCCTTGCACCTTTCACACTCTTCCATCATGACCTTCATTCCAGGTCAATTCCACATTGTTTGCAAACTTGTTGTACTCCCTCTCTTCAAACTTGGTTGCAACCTTGATTGCTACTTAATCTGCACATTCATTGCGCTTGCCTTCTAAAAAAAATTCCCCTTTTCCTCTTTCTCATCCTCATTTCAACCAAATCCCAATATCCAACTCCTATCATTGATCTTTTCTCATTCTCTGATTGGGCCCATCATCTCCTAATCACTCCATTCATCCTCCTCCTCTCACCTACAATCAACCTTTGTCATCTATTTCCACTTGCTACCTATCTCTAATCTCCTTCAATAAATCCCCTTCAACATCCACCTCTCATCCATTGGATCAACCTTATAATAAAAATGTTGCACTCCATCTCCACCCTTGCTCACATCATCCTTGCATTGATCTACTACCATCATTCCTAGGGTGGTCCATTCATTTGGCACATCCTTACACTTTCCCATCCATCTCATCTGCTTTTGGTGCTACATCACCACTTGCTCCATCCCCTCCATTGATAAACCCATCATCCTTTTCCATCCAATCACCATCAACAACCCAACTCAATCATCAATGCATTCCCCAATTCATCCCAGCTTACCATTTTTCAACCATATCAAAACTCAACTCTCAATACTATCATCACCATCAACCTTTAAATAAACTTCAATAACATGTAAAAATTCCTTCCTATCTAATATTTAACAGGCTTGTGTGTTGGAATCTTACCATCTATTTCTTTTCAATACTATCTGCATATCTCCCTATCTTCCACCCTCTTTCATTACCATTGTTAAAAATTTTAAATAAGGAGTTAAGTGATTTAGAGAAGGAGAAAAAAACATCAGGCTACTGATAAGCCCATTGAGGGAAAATGATAATGCTAAAAAAATCCAAGGGAGCAGGGATGATACATGTAAATTCAAGTGGAACTGATCTGATGAGGAGGGAAGTGGACTCTGCTTTTGTTGTCTGGTAATCAGATGATTTTCATTCATGGTCCCAGGGAAGGACCAGTATTTAAGGATGACTAGAGAACCCCTAAAGGGGGCCTTAGGCATCAGTTTAGAGAAAACTAGAGTGCCCCAGGAGGGGCCTGAGACATGAGTAATGAGATAATGAAAACAGTAAAATAGAGATAAGGTAACCAAATTTTTTATTTACAGATTATGAAAATCAAAAAGACAACATACTGCCTTAACTGAAAAATTTAGGAAACAATTTAAGAACAGCCAACATTCAAGATATTCATGATAAATGAGAGGATAATATGAGAATGAGAGAGATGTGATATTTGAGGAATAAATGACAAGACACCACCTTGTCAGGATATGAGATGGGAAATTATATTGTATTTTAAGAGGAGAAACAAGGCCTAAGGCATAGGTGCCTAAAATTATATGGGGAATGATATTATCATTGTCAGAGGAGAAGCAAGGAACTCAGGCATAGCTGCCAAGAATGATGCAGAGAATGATGATGATTATCATGACAATGATGATGGTGGTATTGATGGTGAGAGTGATGGTGACAGTAATGGTGATGGTGATGGTAAAGGTGATGGTGATGGTGATGGTGATGGTGATGGTGATGGTGATGGTGATGGTGATTGTGATGGTGATGTTGATAGACATTAAGTTGGAATGGAGTGGTGAAAGTTATTGGGTAATGGTGGGTGATTGTATTGAATTTTAAAGAATGTGGTGATGTTAATGAAAGAGGGTGAAAGATAGGGAGATATACATATAGCATTGAACAAAATATATGAGAGGATTCCAATATAATCAAGTTCTTGAACTCTTGCTGTGGGATTTGAATTGCCATTTCATGGAGTTGAATTGAAATGGAATTATAGATTTGATTAACTAAATTAGAAATGTAACACAAATTTGTTATAAATCTTTTAAAATGAGAGTGGAGGCCTTCTATTCTGGATGTACTAGTATTCACAAAATGGAGGTCCTTGTTTGTAGCACATGAAATAAATTTTCTTCTGAGAGGAATCCAGTTTTCAAGAAGGTAGTCAGAAGTGGGAGGATTCAATACTAGAGTGAGTTTGGTGAAGTTTTCTTAATATTTTCCTTCAGATTTGCATTTGAAAATCATGTTTCATTGTTTTCTGAATATCAGTCATTCTTCTTCTGATTTCAAGTTTTTTCTGCAGTGGGTTCAAATATTTTTTAAAATACAGCAGAGAAAAAGTAGATGATGAGACTTGGGAAATAAAAATTGAATGGAATTAATTATTACTTGCTCCTTGTCTGTCACAATTAATTTGATTTCTTCATGATCTAATACTTCATTAAGTTGAGTGAGAGCACATTTATAGTCTCCCTTTTTTTCTTGGGTGAGGAAACAGAAACCAAGCGATAAAGTGCTAGCACAATTTTTGACTCCAACAATGTGAAAATGATGTATGGAAAATTTGTTGATTTTATTGGTACAGTCCAACATTAATGCTGATGAAAAGAGGTTGATTAATTTCATAGAGTCTGGGTGAGAAATGAAAAAAGAAGTAATATGACTATTTTTATTATTTATTTGATATTTAAAAGAAGAGTTCCTTAATTCAATTATTTGAAATTATATGGTTTAATTTCCTTCAAGTTTTTTTTGTTTAATTTTTGATCTTTTTTTATAGATGCTACTAAGGTTTGTTTGAATGAGAGAAGTAGAGGATTGCATCTAAGAATTGAGGATTTTGAGGGGAGGAACCGCTGCTTTGGTTAAAGATTGGACCACATGCTCTTGAGCCCCCTGAATCCTTCTATGAACTGGATTGCTGGATGGATCAGTTGATGGAGGATGATTGTGATCAGGGCATTGAATTTCTTTTTCAAAAATACCGGTCTTCTTGTAAAAGCTACCAGAGAATTTTAAAGGAAATTTTTTTTCCTAGTTAATTTAAAGTATTTTGTTATTCATAAATTGGGTTTATATTCCCCAGATTTTTCAAATTGGTAAGTATATCTTTGCTCCTTAGCATTGGAGACTTTGGTGTGAATGTCATATCCATGGGACTTATCCCACACTTGAGAAGCATTCACAAGTTCCACCTTTTAATTATATGATAATTCAGGGTGAGCATCCAAAGGGATGATCTAAATAAGTAGAAGCAGCAGAGGAAGATAGTAAAATTGGGTCAATGTGTTATTGAGACATTTTTTGATTTTGATTTTGAGATGGTTTTTTTATGAAGAATTTGGAGTTTTAGAAAGATTATATATAGCATAAAAGTTATGGATTTGATAGAAAAGCAGAGTTCAGATACTTAAGATTGGAGGGGGGGAATTGGTTAGTTTTTGATGTGGGATTGATTTTTTAATGATTAGAAAAAATAACTCAAAGACTTTGAGTAACACTATTTAGGAGTGATTTTTGTTCATTTTTGATTGATTCTTAGGATTAAAGGAATTTTATTGGGTGGGGGGAGTGTTGAATTGGATTGGTTGAATTGTGGTAAGTAGTGATGTTTGATTGGTTGATTGGTGTTGAGTTGTGATGATTAGTGTGGTTTGGAGTGGATTCTGGATGTTGAGAGATGATATTACGGTGTAAGACTCCAAACGGTGCTAAGCCGTGGCAGTTCTGTGGAGGGGAAAGGTGCTGTTTAGGCTGCCCTCCTAGGAGTTACAATAATATTTAAATGTAACTGGAATCAAGGTCCAGAACCTTATGGATGAGAAATCAAAGTAAGGGAAGAGGATAAGAGTTGTCGGTAGGGATGGAAACAACACTATCTGAGGCAAGATGGTGCAGGTAAAGACTTGAACAAATAAGTCAAGGTTTGTTCAGAGTTCAATAGAACAAGGCAGTTGTAAGACAAAGCCCACAAGCTAATAACTCTGGTCGTCAGCAGCTGATTAGGAAAGATCAACTCAATCACAACCAACCTCCAGGTTCTCAATGAACCTGCCCAACTCTCCGCAATCAAGCGCTTGAAGGGTACCAGATAACTGTGGGGAGCTGAACAAAACAAAAGCAATTTGTTTATGAAGCTCTAGAAGCAAATCAATAACGAATTCAAGCAAGAATATCCCAACACTTCTCAAGGGACTCAAGAATAGCGTGGCAAAATTCAACCTTAAAGAAGAAGGGAGGTATAACACTCCAGGTTTTAAGCTTAATAAAACCTCTTCAATCAAACTTGATTGGCTCCAGAAAGATGATCAAGGAGAGATAAAGACCAGTATGGTCGGAAAAAGGGATCAGAGTGGTATAACACACCCAAGAATTCAGACAGGAATTCTTCTTCAACCAGCAAGGCTATTGGTTGGTGATAAGGATCAAGGTCACAAGGGACAGAGTTTGAGTATGGAGGCTCAAAGGATCAAGGGGCAATCATGGATATACCCGGATAAATTGCTCAGATAAGTGGGGAAGGATGCCCCCGGATAAGTTGATTTTCTGATGATGAGGGAGACAGATGAGATGATATGATGATGGTCTGATGGGATCCTGGGCCAAAAGGCAGGGGAGAGCCCCTCCTTTTATAGACATGAGGCCCTGTATACTATGTACAAGAGATACTACAAATAGGTGCGGAAAAATGAAAACATAAAAAAAAGATGACATGAGAGGGAAAAAAAAGAAATGTCGCCCGCGTTGAGAATGACCGCGGGCAACCAGATGGGCACCCGCGACAGCGGTCGCGGGTGTCGACAACGGCTGTTGTCGCCCGATTGGCGGCAACAGCGGGGTGAAGGTTCCGGCGGCCGCTCGCGGTCGCTCGCGGTTGTTGGTCGGATCAGATGATGGGCAAGGAGGGCGTGAGTGAGAATTGATGAATGGTAAGTGGGTTTGGAGATCAAGTCGTGTGGGGGTCGCTTGCTGCAATTGTAGATCGGGTCGGATACTCAACGATGAGCTTTGATCATCTGCGCTTGATTGTGGGGACGTTGGGGGGAGTTAGTAATTGGGCTGAGCCTAGCATTGATTGGATCAATTGTTGCGGATGAGCGTTGGAAGACAGGACGACCACAACCTGGGAATTGATGATCCGGTTCTAATAGTTCAGAGAGTCCACTAAGTTGATTGAGATCGGTCAATTGAGCCAAAGCTGGTCAAGATTTGAGATGAGGATGGATGATGGGAGATATTGATGGGATGGGATCATGCTTGGTCGTTGTCGCCAGGTTTAAGGGGCAATGGTCAACCAAAGATCTGAGATCAGGGTTGTGGGCGGTATCCTCAAGATGATCGTCGAGAGGATGATTGGGGTCGTCATCGTCGTGTTCGAGGATGGCGGGTGTGGCAGGATTTGGAGGTTTGAGGGGATGAGAGGATGAGTTGGGAGGAGGAGAAGGGATTGTCAAAGGTGGTTCGACGATCGCTCGCGTTGCCAAAAGTCAGGGCTGCAAGCGCGACAAGTGGGAGTTGAACATAGGAAGAGGGGATTGAAGCGGAGAGACAGGCAAGAGGCCTGTCCTAGACCGCTAGGACAGGGAGAAGTTGGGAGGGGGAAATGAAGGTACCCATAGGGGTACAACCAATTTTTTTTTTTTTTTTTTTTTTTTTTTTTTTTTTTTACCGTGGTGTGCCGGATTGATCACCACAATGCTTGTGGAGAGTATTATACTGCCCCAATAGATGAGGAGGAGGTATACTGCCCCAATAGATGAGGAGAAGGTGTACTGCCCCAATAGATGAGGAGGAGGTATACTGCCCCAATAGATGAGGAGGAGGAAAGAACTCATTTAAGATCATTTCGAATTTCAGATTGTTCATATAGGAAAGCCCAAAAATGTGGACCTACCCCAAAAAGGGTCTAAACATGGTGATTTGAGGTGAGACATTTGAGGGCTAAAACAATGTGCAAGAAATATGAGAAAAAAATCTTTTTTTTGTTTGAAGTGATTTTCAAAATAATCAAACTTGTATTTTCAATAGAAAGAATCAAAATAGTCTAAGAAATGGTTCCAAAATTCAATCTAAATGAGACATCTTCTGTTATTGATGTTGCATCAACTATTTGAAGATCAATAATTGATCCTAAAAAAACCTAACTGATTTCTTTGTACCCTTTTCAATTCCCTCTAAAAGACTGCAAGCTCAAAAATTGGTAAATGCTTCAGGAAGATATGGAAAGAAAGAAAAATTTGAAAGGAGCATCTTTTATTTTATGTAAATCCCATTTTTTGAAGCAAAAATGAAGTACTAAACTTGGGAAATTTCTGTATCTTCAGACTTTCCAAAATAAATAGATAACAATTATTATGAAAAGGGAAGACATTCGTGACAAAATATTTCTTTTTTTCAAATTTTTGATCTTGATTTGAAAGGCATTTAAATGGACCAAAATCTCTGAAAGAATTCAAAGAAAGGTTTTGGATTTCCCCCCATGTGCTGGTTTTTTTTTGCAACTTCACAAAACCGTGCAGATTTTGAAACTCTGCAAGTTTAAGGATTGGGGGGGTGAAAAAAAATGACCTGATGAATAATAAATAATAAATAATAAATAATAAATAATAAATAATAAATAATAAATAATAAATAATAAATAATAAATAATAAATAATAAATAATAAATAATAAATAATAAATAATAAATAATAAATAATAAATGATAAATGATAAATAATAAATAATAAATAATAAATAATAAATAATAAATAATAAATAATAAATAATAAATAATAAATAATAAATAATAAATAATAAATAATAAATAATAAATAATAAATAATAAATAATAAATAATAAATAATAAATAATAAATAATAAATAATAAATAATAAATAATAAATAATAAATAATAAATGATAAATGATAAATAATAAATAATAAATAATAAATAATAAATAATAAATAATAAATAATAAATAATAAATAATAAATAATAAATAATAAATAATAAATAATAAATAATAAATAATAAATAATAAATAATAAATAATAAATAATAAATAATAAATAATAAATAATAAATAATAAATAATAAATAATAAATAATAAATAATAAATAATAAATAATAAATAATAAA
Organism: Puccinia polysora; assembly: GCA_025617555.3. Lineage (NCBI taxonomy): Eukaryota > Fungi > Basidiomycota > Pucciniomycetes > Pucciniales > Pucciniaceae > Puccinia > Puccinia polysora. The sequence continues at coordinate 15,959,047 of CM062620.1, read as the reverse complement.
TAATAAATAATAAATAATAAATAATAAATAATAAATAATAAATAATAAATAATAAATAATAATAATAAATAATAAATAATAAATAATAAATAATAAATAATAAATAATAAATAATAAATAATAAATAATAAATAATAAATAATAAATAATAAATAATAAATAATAAATAATAAATAATAAATAATAAATAATAAATAATAAATAATAAATAATAAATAATAAATAATAAATAATAAATAATAAATAATAAATAATAAATAATAAATAATAAATAATAAATAATAAATAATAAATAATAAATAATAAATAATAAATAATAAATAATAAATAATAAATAATAAATAATAAATAATAAATAATAAATAATAAATAATAAATAATAAATAATAAATAATAAATAATAAATAATAAATAATAAATAATAAATAATAAATAATAAATAATAAATAATAAATAATAAATAATAAATAATAAATAATAAATAATAAATAATAAATAATAAATAATAAATAATAAATAATAAATAATAAATAATAAATAATAAATAATAAATAATAAATAATAAATAATAAATAATAAATAATAAATAATAAATAATAAATAATAAATAATAAATAATAAATAATAAATAATAAATAATAAATAATAAATAATAAATAATAAATAATAAATAATAAATAATAAATAATAAATAATAAATAATAAATAATAAATAATAAATAATAAATAATAAATAATAAATAATAAATAATAAATAATAAATAATAAATAATAAATAATAAATAATAAATAATAAATAATAAATAATAAATAATAAATAATAAATAATAAATAATAAATAATAAATAATAAATAATAAATAATAAATAATAAATAATAAATAATAAATAATAAATAATAAATAATAAATAATAAATAATAAATAATAAATAATAAATAATAAATAATAAATAATAATAATAAATAATAAATAATAAATAATAAATAATAAATAATAAATAATAAATAATAAATAATAAATAATAAATAATAAATAATAAATAATAAATAATAAATAATAAATAATAAATAATAAATAATAAATAATAAATAATAAATAATAAATAATAAATAATAAATAATAAATAATAAATAATAAATAATAAATAATAAATAATAAATAATAAATAATAAATAATAAATAATAAATAATAAATAATAAATAATAAATAATAAATAATAAATAATAAATAATAAATAATAAATAATAAATAATAAATAATAAATAATAAATAATAAATAATAAATAATAAATAATAAATAATAAATAATAAATAATAAATAATAAATAATAAATAATAAATAATAAATAATAAATAATAAATAATAAATAATAAATAATAAATAATAAATAATAAATAATAAATAATAAATAATAAATAATAAATAATAAATAATAAATAATAAATAATAAATAATAAATAATAAATAATAAATAATAAATAATAAATAATAAATAATAAATAATAAATAATAAATAATAAATAATAAATAATAAATAATAAATAATAAATAATAAAAATAAAAAATAAAAAATAAAAAATAAAAATAAAAAATAAAAAATAAAAAATAAAAAATAAAAAATAAAAAATAAAAAATAAAAAATAAAAAATAAAAATAAAAAATAAAAAATAAATAATAAATAGGGTTGTGATATATTCACAGCCCTACACAACTCAAAATGGGTCATGTTGCATGTTTCACAACCCCTTTGAGTTGTGTCAAGCTTCCCACAACCCACAGAGTTGTGAGCAAAAAAAAAATAAATTAAAATAAAACTAAATAAAAATAAAAATAAATAAAAACAAAAATAAATAAAAAATAAAAAAATAAAAAACTCAGGAAAACATCAAAAAAAGTTAAAAAAATAAAAATAAATGTGTGAAAATTTCAAAAATCCAGGGCCATGAATGCACATTCATGGCCCTATTAATAAATAAAAATAAACAATTTGAAAGTCTAAAAAAAATCAAAAAATTTTGCCCAAAAAAGAATAAAAAATGGAAAAATAAAAATGAAAACAAACAATCTACATACAATACAGACCTCAAATAAAATAAAATACAATATAAAGTTTGAATAAAATATGATAAAATACAATAAAATAGAAAAATTTCATTTTATATTAAAAAATAAATTGAAATTGAATAAAAAAAATTCAACTAAATGAAATAAAATAAAATAAATTTAATTTATATCATTTCATAAATTCAATCCATCAACCCTCCCCATCCTTCCCCCCAAAAAAAAGAAAGAAAGTTTGGCTAGTCCATTGAGGAAAACTTGATACAAGTCCACCTCAATGGACTAGCCCTGAAGTAAGAACACCCAAACAAAAAAACTTCTTGAATATAGCATGTGGTATATTTTATATGTTTGAAATCTGTAAAAATGATATCATTCAACACAAAAACCATCTTAATGGATAAGAATCTATTTAAAAAATTAAAAAGTAAGCCTATTGTAGAAAAAAGATTTCCAGATTGAAATGAAAGATGTGAGATTTCAAAGGTCCCTCCCTACTATGGTTCCAATTATCCCTGGAGCTACTGAATCCTGGAAGTTTTTACAATTGAAACTTGTAATTCTGATAGAAATTTTTCTTTTGAAGCTTCACATGGATTTTTGTTTTCTTCTTTGGAAGCCCCAATTTAAAAAAAAAAAATCCAAATCTTCAAATTTCTAACATTATTTTACTCATCAAAACCTTCTGGGACTTGGCCCATGATGTCCCTACTAAACATTATTCAAGAAACTGAGCATTCATCTTCCCACCTGGAATTAAAAGGAAGCTTTCAGGCCCTCCTGAGGTGAGAACAAGTTTTTTTTAAAAAAAACAATCAATTCATATAAGGAAAAAAGGGTGTGGGGGGAGCTCTGTTAGTAGGCTTTTCACTTGAAAATTAAAAGTATCATTTTGTGAAGAGAAAATTAAAAATCAAAGAAGAAGAAGAGAAAGAAAATTAAAATCAGGGGATCAGTCTTATGGTTTTTTGTTGACCAAGTGTTACTGTCCATCCAGGGGGGGTAAAAAAGGTGACCCCCAAAAATTGCTTGTCCCAAAACAATCACGGCTGAGGGAAATCTTATTCTTGTGTTTCAGAGCCACTCCAAATGGACTCCTGCTTTCATGCACCCACAACCAAGAAGATCATCCAGATTGAGGATCCTTTTGTTGGTTAATCACTCATCATCCCTGTCTTCCAGTCTTACTATCAATCTTATTGTTTTGTAAACTAACCATATCCCACCAATCTCAATGTGCTCCTGTTCAAAATTCTGTTATGATCAAAGTGTGACTATTCTTATCTATATGTATTTTTTTTTCTGTCAACCTTCCACCTAATCTTCTGATCCTACTAGCCTGAGCATGCCATACCACCTGATCCCATTGGTCAACCTGATAGTTATCTGATCTCTTGGATTTCAAGATCTTGATCCCTTTGATTGTCAATCTTTTCTCCTGTCCCCTTTGGCTGTCCAGTCTTACACCATATATTCTGATCCCCTCATCCTTTCAGATGTTTTTACTCTCCCATCCTCCAGCTTCTTGCTGTTTATCTCAAGAAGTTCATCCCTATGGATGTGTGTTTCCTCAGCCATGGACTGACCCCTCTTACCCACCCTTCCTGCTTTGTTGATTGGCCCCTTTCTAGGGTTCCTTGATGTCTTTAAAACCCTCCACCCTCTTTTGGGGTCTCTTTTGGCCCATTCAAGAACAAACCCCCCCCCTTTCTGCTTCCTTGCAATTTCACTCACTTGCTCTCTTCTTTCTTCACACCATCCTTAGTCTGAGTCCTTTTCAAGCTGTCCCCCCCTCAAGTCCTCTTTACCTCTCATCTCCATCCTTAATGGATGATGATCTCTCTCATCCATTAAGGATGGGAGTTATTTTCATCATCACCCTTGATTCTTTGGGTGTCAGTACTTATGGCCCTTGTTTTTTTCAAAAAAAACACACAGACTTGGGATTGGTCAAAAACCTCAACCCAACCACTCTTGCTATTCCCCCATATCCCAATCCCATTGCAGCCCAAACAAGTTATGAAACAATCACCAAGCTTGGGGGGGGGGAATACCCTACTCCTAAAATTTCTACCTCTACAGATTCAAGTACATACATAAAATCAGCTCCACCGCAAAAGGCTAGAAAAAAAAGATGGGTGGGCTTTTTTTTATTTTGAGAGAAAAAACAAAAACAAAAAGGATGGAGGGACCCGCATGAACCAAATGAATCCATCAAAGTATTTGTTCTGATTGAACCATGAAAAAAAAAATAGAGATGTTCTGATTGAACCATGAAAAAAATATAGAGAGGGAGAGAAAAGAATCTGGTTGAATAAAGCGTGAGAAGTTTGGGAGGTCATCCTCAAGAAGTACATCTTTACATCAAACTGAGCACATCAAACCCACTGGGCACCTGACAGCCGACACAGAAGAGGTAGAAACGCGGAATAATCAGAACAACGACCGTAGCAAAAAAAGTAGTTAGGTATGTACATTGATCTAGACGTTCAGGAAGGCAGCGAAGAAGGTGAACACGGTTTGGAGTACAGATATCTTCAGATTGCCACCGCCTCTCACCCTTCCACCGACTCATGGTCCTCCTCCTAAACCACGTCGGTGAAGAAACAAGATATCATGAGGGGAGCTGCAAAGCCCAGGATTTTACCAAACGAATAATTGCTTCTCAACCGAGGAGGAAGAAGGTTTAGGATTGGATGACTGGCCATGGGTCCGATTATGGTTTTGGATGATTCGATAAGGTTGCGAAGAAGGTTCCAAAGCAGTTGGTCGTTGTTGATGATGGTGGTGTGGTGGGTAGTGTTGAGGTGGTTTCGGATGAGAGGCGTGATGATTCTTGGGTTTCTGTTTTTCGTTTTGGTTTCGAAGCCATTGTCGAGCATGAGACAGATCGGGCGGATAGACCTTGTGGATCTTGAGTTGAAATCGAGAAGCCCAATCGGATAACTCGAGAGGCCCTTCAGAGTTCTCTTCGGGATCGATCTCGGGGTGTTGATGATGAGCTCCGTTGGATTCGGGTGGTAGAGTGAGAGACTTCTTGCGGTTGGGATCTGGGTCATGATCGGCAAAGAAGATCACCAGTTCGCTAACTTGCTGAGGTCGAGTACGAAGTTGATAGAAGAGTGCACATTGGAATAACGAGCGAAACCTCTGAGGGACATCGGTAGGGATTAACTGCCGATAAGTTACTTCTTCCTCTCCTTCACCATCCTCTTCGTCGCTTCTATCCACGAATTCATCGATTATCGGTATCCTGGCTACTTCCAGAGGAGGTGCGACAAACTTTTGACTCAATTGATCCCAAGAGCTCTCATCTCCGGTGCGTTGTGGTATGAAGCATGGTTGATCGATCGCCTCTTGAGAGAGTTGCTTCGGGTGGTTATTCCTGAATTGTAAATCCAACCAGCAGGTCGCTTCTCTAACTAATCCATGGATCGGTGGAGGGGAATTTTTCAAGAAATCCAACTCGGATATTACTATTATACATATATATATGTACATATATATACATTTGAAAAAAAAATGAAAAAGGAAAAAGGAAAAACACGCCGATTAAATCGTAAATCTCGCTCAGTGATCAAGGAAGCCAACCAAATCCAATAACTTACCATCCAAGGGAATCACGATCTTGAACTTGTTCTGGCGAACCCATTTTTTTAGTAATGGTAAGGCATAGATGAGAACGGAAGTATCGATAACCTTGATAGGTGCAGGGCTTGGAATAGGCTTGGATGATGAGGCGGTCAGTTGAGCATCGGACGAAAGTACTTTTCTGAATTGATCGTTGGTTCTGTCGATCTTCTTAGCGAATTGAGTTCGATTGGATGGAGAACGGTGAAGATGGGTTGAACGCTGCTGCTGCTGCTGCTGCTGCTGCTGCTGATGGTTGCGGTGGTGTTGAGGAGGACGAGTGGGATGGCTGAGATCCCTTCTGAAGCTCAAATCGTCGAGGTTGCGTTCCAACTGTTGAACTTTGTGCTGTAAGAATGCAGCACCCAAGGCTCTCGACATCTTTTCCCTATCGGGAGTAACGGGAAGTAGGCCAGCATTCTTGGTGGTGGTGGTAGTGGTAGTGGTGGTTGATGATGATGAAGGATGTAGTGATGATGGTGGCTCGATGGAATGAGATCGTTGGTCTTGATGAGTCATGGATGATCTGGGTGGATGATTGGAAAGGAGGAGTAGAGTAGGTTGGGTTTCTGTCGTCGATAAATGGATGAATCAAGTTTCAGGTCATTCTCAGTTCCACGAAACTGGAACTGGAATTCGTTCAATAATAATAAATAATTCTTGATGAAATAATCCGTTTCGAGTCAGTCAGTCAGTCGATGGCCACCCAGAGTGAAAGAAAGCAGGACCAGGCGGAGGAGCACAGACAGACACTGCGGGGGAACCCGAGTGGGCGTGTGGACCATCCGGGGAAGGTCGAGCTGACTTGGAGGCGTCTATAGAGAGCTAGGGACTGGACTCGCATGGCAGCTGATTTCATAAAACAAGCACTAGTACCTCGCCGAGTTCACTGCCACACCAAGCGACCAGCTAGCTCGATCCAGTCGATCCAAACAACTTGCTTCCATACAAAAGCCAAATCAGGTGAATTGAGCAGTCTTGCTGATACTCCTGGAGGGAGTCCTTATGAATATCTCTCCTGAAATAATCTTCATCATTGACTGTGATAAATGGCCCAGGATAAATCCATGCCTCTTTTTTTTAAAAAAAAAGTGGGATTTCAATTTAAGCATTGCACACTGTGAATTTAAATACCAGGGCTTGTGGTCTGAGGCCATAAAAACAGGGGCTTTGCCACAGATGGTGGTGTCCTACAATCATTTCACAGGTTCAATCAAGGGGGGTAGCAGATGCAAGACAAGGTTTTACTTGAGAAAGGGAGGGGGGTTATTTGTTGGGACCATGCTTCAGATCCACTCCAAGTTGTTAACAGGTATTTAAATTGAAAGATCCTTTTTCACATCAAACGGAAATCTAATGATTGGTTTTGAAAGTGTGAAAGGAGTGAATGTAGCCACCCAAGGTAAAAGGGGTAGTAGCCAGGGGTTGGGTCTGCTGGGATTCAAATGCTGGACTGGTATGTACACTCTCCAATGTAAATACCATTTTAAGGGTTGTATCAAGCTTCTTTGGTTGATGGTTATCATTAGACCATTGAGGCCCCTGTATTCATGCCTTCCAAATTGGCAAACTCATACCTTTTCAATTGAAAACCTAATAAAAGAAGTATGAATGGTATGAATTTATCAAAAAAAAAAATTAAATCCATTCCTTTTAGATAAAATTATGGCTTTATGCATTTTAAGCAATCCAAAGAAGATGTGAATAGTTAATTTTTGATTGAGAAAGAGTGATAAATCATTTAATTTGATTGAAATAGGGTTTTCTTATCTTCACCACCAATGGTTCATGAGTTTCCCAAGTGTGAAAGTACCTTCTAAGCAACTTCAAAGACCTCTTGGATAATTCAAGGTATTTGGAGGGCCTTTTGGAATGAATAAGAAAAGAGATAGATAAATAGATAATCTAAAACATGTAAAAAATTATTGAAGAATAAATAATCTTTTTATGAATTCTAAATTCTAAACTTCAAATAAAAAATAATAGGGTGGATCAAAGTTAACCAAAACTGCCATTTTGAAATGGTGGGTTTTGTTGTCTTTTTGATGTTCATATTCTGTAACTAACAAATTTAGTTACCTTATTGCTATCTTACTGTTTTCATTAACTCATTACCCATGTCTTAGGCCCCCTCTGGGGCTCTCTAGTTGTCTTAACCCTGCTACCTTAGGCCCCCTTTGGGGTTCTCTAGTTGTCCATAAATACTGGTCCTTCCTTTGGACCAGGAATGAAACCCATCTGATTACCAGAAAACTAAACCGGAGTGTCCCTTCCTCCTCATTGGATCAGTTCCACTTGACTACACAAGTATTACCTCTTCTCCTCTGGTTCTTTTTAGCCTCATCATTTCCCGTTTATCTCTCTTTGGCATCATAGCCTTCCTTCAACTCTTCAGGTTTCAACCCAAAGCTTTCATTTCAAACCCACCATTAAAAATAAAAAAACCAACTTATTTCAGATCAGATGTGTCAGATTTAACATGAGATAAGGGGGTTTTTTCAAGTAAAGTATATAAAGGTACCCACAGCATCAACCACACCCTACTTCACACCATGCATCCTTTCCTTCCGGCTTCCATCCAACTCCAACCTCCTTGGGAATCTCATTATCCTCACTTCTCATCCTTGCTTCCCACTTCCATCCAACTCTGACCTCCTTGGACATCTCATCATCCTTGCTTCCCACTTCCATCCAACTCTGTCCTCCTTGGAAATCTCATTATCCTCATTGCTTATCACACTATCCTCTGAAACCTCACCTCCTCATCACTGTCACACAACCACACCACGTACTATAGGGCAATCTTAGATGATTGTGAGTGCAAAGAAAGAGACTGAGTGCAAGGGCAAGTGCAAGGTAGCAAAGCTAACTGCAAAGTGCAAAATTATGATTGGGTAAACCAACACACAGTGAGAGGGATGAATTGTTCCAATGGAAAGGAAACTAAATCCAAGCCCAATGTGATGACTGGATTTTGCAAAATGCAAGAAAGTATGAAATTAACTAACTGAGGAGAGACAATCTTCAGGCAAGAGGCATAGCCTTTATAAGGTAATCCAAAGTGACTAGATACAACCTGATGGATGGCCAACTACAGTTGAGAGGTGATGAGGCAATGAATGACATGAACATATTGGGAAATGAAATAACAGTATAGACATTTCCAAGGTCATAATGTAGATGTGAGGAAATAGATTCTGAGCATACAAGGGCGTAATGGATGAGATAGGAAGGAGTGACATGAGAGACAATGAAAATATGAGGATGTAGTTTATACAGGGTAAAGGACTAGTCCAATTGCAAAATATATGGTGGTTGTGGCTGACTAGAATGGGTGCAAGCTAGCAAGAGTGCTTGACCAGGAATGGGAACCCTTGGGCTATTGATACCCAGGGTGGAAGAGTGGAGCTTGAATGGATGGTTGACTGGAGTAGAGTTAACTGCAAGGTTTGCAAGTAGGCAATGAGTCAGTTGCAAAGAATGGAAGGTTGTAATGCAAGCCAGAGTTGATAGCAGAAGGCACCATTGATGTTGTGCTTCTGTTTGTGTCACACATATGGACTGAGGTAGATGGTACTGAGGAAAGGATATGTTGAAGTGAGGGAGACAATAATCCTTAAGCTTGAAGCGTCCCAGGTATAAAGACACAAGCTCCTGCAAGCATTCAGATGATTTTCCCCTTGATTCAAAAATTCATTGTGAATGCTGTATACCCCTAGTTATTATCATACTTCTTTGTCTCTCAAATAATTTATAATTAAAATATGTTTTCATTGTCATCTTGTTGTTGTGAAAACTGCATTTGTTGAAATGAACAATGTGTCCCTATTACTGCTGCAAGAGGTCTTCAAGTCAAATGCAAGCAATGTTTTCTGCACAAGGTTGATTTCACTTTTCCTATATATAGCAAACCAATAGTGGATACCCCCATAGCTTCTTGGAGTGAGGTGCAAAGCCAAAGGTCTGTGGGGAAAGTGAACTATCATATAAAGCCAGTGCCGGAGATTGAATTCTTAGGCGTCCAAAAATGCTGGTAAGTTCAAGGCATAGAGACTATAAATAAATTAAGATAAAAAGAAATGGAACTAATATAATTTTCTTTCTTGATAGTACTACCACAATCCAGAAGGTACACTACTAATACACCTCCGCTGCCACCACTGTATATTGCATTGTTGTCCAAATTTGAGGTGAATCAGATGAATCCCAAGGTGCAAGGCAAAGTGCAAGCTGAGGAATTTGAGGTAGTTCAAAAAGAAAGGGAGGAAGGGAGAATGGCTGAAGGAGAGTGTTATATGGAAAAAAGGGAAGGAAATGAAGAAGAAGGAAACAGGACAGATGGAAGGGATGGGAGGGAACAAGAGATAGAGGAATGGGGTGGAATGGAAGGGAATGAAATGGAAGGCCAAGATGGAGAGAACCGGGTGTGAGTCAAAATGCCCATTGAAACTGATGCGAGGCAATTAACTGGCAAGGTTGGAGAAGGTTTGTCAAGGGGCCAAAGGAAAAGAGCATATGAGGAGCTCTTGGAGGAAGGTGGATGCAATGCTTGGCCAAAGAGGGCTTGGACTGCAAGGTGCAAGGAAATCTTTGAAAGGCACCTGGTGACCCAAGTAATGGTGTTTCAAAGGATTTATTCCCTGATAAAAAACAAGGATTTTGATGAGTTTAGGTTGATGTTAGAGGAATTGACCAATAATTTGGAGGAAGGGGAAAGAGAATTAAAGGAAAATTTGTAAAAATGTATTTTATTTTTAATCTTATTTTATTATAATATATATATATATTGAAATAAAAAACTGTGAAAGAATAAAAGATTGTGAAAAGAAAATATATAATTTTTGGAAACTGGAAAGGAGATAAAGTAAGGAAATGGGATGAGATTGATGGGATGGAATGATATGGAAGTGCAGAATGGGATTGGAATCATGATTTTCAAGGTTTGCAAGGTTAAATTGCATGAAAGTCTCAAAACAAATTGGGAGAGTTGCAAAGGTGATGGGCTGGTTCCCACAAGGTGCAATCTTTGTTGGACTGGAAGCCAGTCCATCCAAGGAGGCATTGAAGTTTTCCTTTGAATAACCTGGAATCCAGAATAAAACTTGATTCCCACTCTAACTGATCTTGGACGTTGACCGGTTCAGGAGGGGGATGAATCTTGCCCGGGTATAAGACTCAAGCTGGCTCTAAGAGAGACACATGAAAGAAAGGGTGGATAACTTTCCATTTTTCAGGTAAGGTGATTTTAAAAGCGTTAGGGGAAATGACTGATTTGACTTTGAAGGGGAAAAGTTTTCTTTCAGAGAGTTTTTGGGTTGGGAAAGTACTGCAAAAATTGCAAGCATCAAGCCATACATGATCTCCTACTGCAAAGGTTGGGGCCAAAGTGCAATGTTGGTCTGCTTGTTACTTGTAGCGCTGGTTTGCTGCTTTGAGGTTGGTTCAAAGTTGTGTTTGAAGAGAATGAATGTGATTAAGGTAATTGGTAGCAGGTTGAGAAGGTGCTACTTGAATAGAAGAGAAAGTTGTGTTTCTACCATAAAGAGTCTGGAAGGGGAACTGTTTGGTGGAGGAATGAGTGGATTTGTTGTAGGCAAACTTGGCTAATGGGAGCCATTGCAACCAGTTTTCCTGTTTTTAGGCAACGTACATTCAAAGGTACTGTTAAAGAATCTGCTTGACTTGCTTGGTTTTCCAACCCATTTCTGGGTGGTAAGCCGTTGATAAATTTCAAGTGATCTTCAAATTTTGGCAAAGCAAGGTCCAGAAGCTAGAGACAAACAAAGATCCACAATCACTAATTATGATATCTGGGAGGCCATGTTTTTAGAATACATATTCTATGAATAACTTATCTAAGTCTTCTCAGGAGGCTGTCACATTACTGCAAAGGAATAAAGCCATCTCCAAGAAGCAATCTACTACTACTAAAATAGCATCATACCCACTAGAAATAGGTAATTGCAAAATGAAATCCATAGACAGTGAGTGCCAAGGAATAGGCCAAATTGGAATTGGCTGGAGCAGCCCATACTTCCAGTGTTTCAAGGATTTGTTAAAATTACAATCATAGCATGCGTTAAAATAGTCTTTTACTTCCTTGGTCATACCAGGCCAGTAGAAGTCTTGTGAAATCAATTGGTAGGTTTTATCCTGCCCATGATGACCAGCAAGCAGAGAATCATGCCTTGAATTGAAGGTATCTAATTTAATGCAAGGTTTATCTGGTACTACTATATTGTCCTTATAAACTAAATAACCATTTTTGTCAATAATGTAACCACTATCTAATAGATTCACACTCTTGCAAAGTTTAGTACACTTGGGATCATTGAGTTGAGCTTATTGTAGTTCAGAAGTTGTATCTCAAAGTTGAGTGATGATCCAACTGAGTTGGGCAGATTGGGTTGAGAAGAGTGTCCTAATGTTATCAGGATTGGTGTTGGCAAAGGTGCTCCCCCCCTGGTTAAATGTTGTCCAAATGTGAAAAAGAATCAGGGACTAACACTTGTTTCCCAGGTTGGTATTAGATTTTAAAGTTGAACTCAGAGAGGTATTTGGACTATTGCGCCTGTCTGCATGTAACAAATTTTGAGCTCATGAAATATTTTAAAGAATTGTGATCAGTTAGGACCTCAAAGGGTTCCATAAGGCTCAAAAGGTATGAACAACATTTTTTCAAGCAAAAAACAATTGTGAGAAGCTCCTTGTCATAAATCTTGTGATCAAGCTCTGCAGCAAGCAATTTTCAAGACTCAATAGCCATGGGATGAAAGAGGGAAGAAGAGGAGGAAAAATGTGAGATTACTCCTGCAACCGCATAGTTGCTTGCATCCATTTCTACAATAGTGCAAGCTAGCTTGTTGAATTGAGCAAGTATCCAGGCAGTATTGAATGCTTTCTTCAGAGATTGGAACTCTAAAGCAGCTTGTTCTGTAAAATCAAAATGAGTGTCTTTTTGAAGAAGGTTAGTAAGGTTTATGGTTTTCTTGGCATAATGCTCAATAAACCTCCTGTAAAAATGACTGACACCAAGGAAAACTTGATGGGATTTGACAGAAGAAGGTGGGGGCCAGTCCAATATGCATGAATAGTTTGAAGGTTTGAATTACCTGAACCAACAGACTAAGAGTAAGAGTCTCAAAAAAAGAAAAATGAAAAACAGGAGAGTAGGAAAAGAAGAAGAATATCTCACTCTGAGGACAAAATCTTTAAATCATGGACTAGGGCAGGAATGATGGAACATGGTGTAAAGGCTAAGAAAGTTAACTCAAAGGGAGTAAGTTATAATTTGAGAGTTCTGAAAAAGAGGAAAATCCCACAAATGAACAAGAATGAGAGAGGAAATTGAATTTGATGCAAAGGTGTCAAAGTTGGGGATGCAGGTTGTAATCAAAGGTTGGAGATGTTGATGTTGTTGATTGAGAGTTTATAGTTGCAGTTGGAAGGTGTTGATGATTGAGGGCGAGTTCAAGAGGCAAGGAGGGTGAGGGAGCAGATGAGAAGCTGAAGCTGAAGTAGCGGAGCAAATAAGGGAGCAGATGCATGAGGAGCTGAGGTTGAAGAAGCAGAGTGGATAAGGGAGCGGATGAGATAGCGGATGAGATTGGGATCTGGAGTTTAAAGAAAAGAGAGAAGATGGTAAAAAGGAATTAGAGATGAGTGAGGAGTCAGGAATTGGAATGAGGTGGAGGGTTGAGAGAGGTGGAGTTGAGATGAGATGTGAATAAATTGTGACAGGCAGGCAAAATGCAGGAGAGTCCCGCAGAGGTGAAGGGTGGAGCGGGTGTGATCTGATATTTCCTCTCAACACGCTGCTGTGTTTGATTGAGAGATTGTAGGATAGATGATGTGAGGATGTGGAAAGAAGGCTTGATGGCTGGCTTTGTCAGGGTATCCTCCAGCATGGCTTCTGAATTTACAAGGTCAGTAACTATAAATTTTGAGGATTTCTGCTCTTGGAGCCATTTGAATTGAATATCCACATGCTTGAGTGTGTTGTGCTGGGATTCAAATTCTATGAGAATTTTCAGGGACTTATTGTCAATGTGAGAGCAGTATGTGAGAGCAAGAGAGGTATTGGGTTCTTTTAGGAGTTTCATTATCCAGATCTTTTCCTGTGTTTCCAGAACTAGAGACTTGAGTTTGCCTTTGGTTGAGGAAAGCAAGACCGTTGATAGAAGCTTGCTGTTCCAGGACACCACACAGCCATAAAGAAGTACCACATAGCTGGTGTGACTTCTTGGTGAGATTGGGTCATTGCTGCCGTCAGAATTGCTAAAAATTTCAAGATCATGGTTGAAGAGATTTTTCTTGAGACAAAGACCCCAGTAATTCCTTGTCTTGATGTATTGCCAGGCATGTTTGGATTCAGTCCAAACAGTTAGACTGGGTTTGGCGTTGAAGCGGGATAAGGAAGAGACAGCATAAGAAAGGTCAGGTCTGTTTCTGGTGTAGATGAAGTTCAGGAAGCCAGTGGATGAGAAATAGTTGATATTGAGGGCTGCAAATTTGGAGGCATCATTGTTGGTAGCGGGTTTGAAAACAATGTTTGGAGTGATAGGAGTATTGATTGGTTTTGAATCAGTGAGTCCCAGTTCAGACAGGGCAGTGTCAATGTGAGCAGGCTGATTAAGGCATGGTCCAGATGGGGAATCAACTATGTAATTCCCAAGAATTCAGGACAAAGGTCCTTTGTACGATATGGAGAAGCGGGATTGGAGATCTTTCCTGAAGTTTTCCAAGTTGCCAATGATCACAAGATCATCAAAGTAGCAGAAAATGTAGACTTGAGTGGATTGGTTGATGAAGAGGCATGGATTGGAGGAGGAGACAATAAAGTTCTTGCTAAGGATCCAATGTTTAAGGGTGTCAAACCAGGTATTTGGAGCTTGTTTCAATACGTATAGGGCTTTATTTAATTTGAGAAAAGGAAATGAAGTGTCATAGCCAGGAGGTGACTTTATGTAGATGTCCTTGTCTAATTTGGCATGTAGGAAGGCTGATTTAATATCCATTTGAATGACCAGAATACCATGATGGTAGGCATACACAAGGATGGTTCAAAGGGTCATGATTTGACCATTTGGAGCGTAAGTCTTGCCATAGTCAAGGAATTCAAGTTTTCAAAAGCCCTGTACACATAATCTAGCCTTGAAGATGAGACCATCTCCATCAGGTTTGGTCTTGAGTTGATAAACCCAGACCGTTGAGAGAGCCTTCTTTCCTTCAGGTGAAGTTTGACAACTTGTCCAGAACTTCATTGATTCAATGCCACTAAGTTCCTTATTCATGCCTTTTGTCCAATTTTTGCAATCAGGTGAACATTTCATTTCATTGTAGTTTTTAGGGATTGCTCTGGAGAGGAAACCGTATTGTTGTGGCCGTTGGATAGTGAATAAATCTCTCAAGCTTCTGGCAGGTGGAGCTAGTTGATTCAGGACTTCCTTCTTGTTGGATGACTCAGAGAGTGATTGGCCACTTTTGGATGAGCTTTCTACAGTTTCAGGATTGGAGATGTTGGGTGATGTCTGTTGGGAGTTGGGAGCCAAGACAGTTGTTGAGTCAATTTGGATAGTTGATTTATTTTTATGATTGATTGAAGAGAGTGTTTCAAGAAGATCAGAATCAGGGTTGAGGAGAGGTTCAAAGGGGCATTCGAAAGGGGAAGAGTGGTCAGTTAATTTCATGCCCTCAAAAATTTTGACATGTTTTGAGCGGACAGTCTCTCCAAGTTCAGGGACAAAGATTTGGTAGGAGTTGATATTCAGATTGTGGCCTGCAAGTATACCTTCCCAACATTTCTTCTCAAACTTTCCAAGGTTGTGGCACAGATTGAGGAAAATTGTTTTCAAGCCTAGCGTACAAATCAAGTTTATTTTGGGTTTCACTCCATGCCACAGCTCAGATGGGCTCTGTTTGACGTTTTGGAGGGGAATAGATTGAGAAAGTTGCTGCACCCTACCAAGATTTCATCCCAAAAGTTGACCAGGATGGACATGCCAACAAGAGTGGTCCTTTATTGTTCAAAAAGTGTGCAATTTCTGCATTCGGCAATTGGATTGTGCTGCAGAGTGTATGGTTTGTAAGTGGTGTGCTTGATACCCAGGTTTGCAAGGAATGTAGACAGTCTAGAGTTACAAAATTCACCGCCATTGTTGGAGTGAAAGTGCTTGAGTTGGTAGCCAAACTTATTGGTGTTGAGCTTGATGAATTCAATTACTTCATCAGTGACATCTGACTTGTGTTTGATTGGGAGACAGGTTTTGAAGCGGGAGAAATTGTCTGTGAGGAGAAGAAAGTACTGGTTTCCAGTTTTGGAGATGGGATTAATTGGCCCGCAGATGTCAGCATGAATTGAAACAAATGGTTTGGTATGAGAAGGAATGTGGTTGGGGAAGAGTGAGAAATGGATTTTTCCAAGGGCACAAGATTTGCAAGGCAGATTTTCCCATTTGATTCAAGGAAAGTCCTTCAATAGAAGCTTGGTCTGATCCATATTGATGTGCCCAAAGCATTTATGAATGGTGGATAAGCTGATGAATGAGTAGGGCAGGTCTGACTGAGGAAGGAAGAAATCTCTGATGACTAAAATTTTGTCTTTGATTTGTCCAAAAAGAATTGTTGCGCCTTCAAAATTCACAACAAAACCTGTTTCACCTGATCAATGGAGAGAGCAACCCTTATTCAACAGCTGACCTAGCAAGACTAGATTTGCTTCCAGGTGAGGTACAAAGAGGGATTTTTTGAGTAATACCGTGCAATTTTCTGATATGATTTTGGTGGTTCCAATGCCTTCAGAAGTCAGGGAAGTGTTTTCCTTTCTGGTTTGGATTTCTATGTTTTCTTTCTCAAGATTGTTGAAGAAGTCCATGGAGTTGAACATTGATTGTGAGGCTCCTGAGTCCAGAATGATAGAATCTTTGGTCAGTTGTCTTGAGTTGGTCAGGGCAAAGGTGTAAGAGAGATTTGCCGATGCGGTTTTAGTGTTGAATGGTTTTGAGGAGTTGTGAGACTTGCTTTAATTTTGATTTTGTCCTGGTCTTAAGTGTGGATAAAACCAC
The DNA here is from genome assembly GCA_025617555.3 of Puccinia polysora. NCBI lineage: Eukaryota > Fungi > Basidiomycota > Pucciniomycetes > Pucciniales > Pucciniaceae > Puccinia > Puccinia polysora. The sequence continues at coordinate 15,942,290 of CM062620.1, read as the reverse complement.
TAACACAAATTCTTGGGGTGAAAAAATTGAGGATTGTGCCATGTGGGTATGCACTTGATGACTTCCTGTCTTGTTGTGTTTTTCATCATGGTGGAGGCATAGGTACCAGCAGCTATTTTGTTTTATATCTGCTTCAAGTGCCAAAGCACAAGATCTCCATTGATTTTTGAGTCTCCAAGGGAATGCGTAATTGTAGTTTTGAGGTGCTGGAGTTGAGGAGGAAACTTATAAAGGATTTGTTAGGCAATTATATTTTTGTCCATTTGGATTCCTATTTTGGAGATTTGAATCAGGCAGGTTTTCACTTACGTGATGAACTTGTCAACAAACTTGGTATCAAATTGAAGGTTCAAAAAAATTGAAGAATACTTGGGATCAATTAGCCATTTGTGAGGAAGCGTAGAATTCATTATTTGATTTCCATAATTCAATACCGTTAGTCAGATGATAGTAATTGACACAGTTGATATAAGTCCTGTTGTCCAGCTTGGCAAGAATTTATCCAACAAGTTCCAACTTTATGTCATTCAGGCATTTCTTGGCTTTGGATGATTGAAGCAACTTAGCTATTCCCTTGAGAGCAAGGATTGTCATAAGTTTGGAGCGCCATAGGAAAAAGTTAGATTTGGTGAGAATGGGAATGGAGTTGGGAAGCGTCTTTAGAAGCAGGGAGTTTAGATCTGCTGGTCCAGGTGAAGCCATTGGTAGCTTGATTGATTGGTGTGGTGGTCTTTTATAGACACAAGTTGGAATGAGCTGCGCGCTCAGCAGTGGAAGCATGCTCAGCAATGGGTGCAGCTTGGCCACAGAAAGTTGCGCTGAAGGCTCAGCAGCAGTTGAATTGGGCTCAGCATCTGGAGACGCAGGAAGGATGGATTGAGTTGTATTTGACGGATCACATTTGGATTGCGCTTTGCAAGACGCAGATCCAGATTGCGCAGATATCTCTTGGATATTTGGAATGGCGCGTTGGGCAGATACAGACATGCGCGGGGGGCTCCAAGTTGGGCACGGCGCAAGGCCGCATCATGAGAAGGATGAACTGGGTGGACGTAATGGCAGGTGGGCAATATGGATGGATATGGGATATGGGTTGTGGATTATGGGATGGGAAGGATAGGGTTGAGGCTAGGGTTCTGTGCTTAGGGGTTGTATTTCATTATTCTTGCTTGTTTCTGGTTGTACTTAGGTTATGGTTGAGGGGGAGGCTGCTTAAGCTGCACCCTCAACCCAGTTGGAGGATCATAATTGGATAACAGAGGATCATTGGTTGTCATAGGTTTTGGAAGGATCTTTACTCTCAATTCTCTATCTCTTGGTCAAAGGGTGAACAGTTGCACTCAGGGTTTACAGAAGCAAGGCATCAATAACTTCCAAACTTGGAAACCATTAAAGGAGAAGTCTTCTTCTGAATTCCACATCTGGGGGTCTGGCTGGGAAGTAATATTTTGTTCCTTGTCTCTTGAAACTAACAAGCGCAATGTCCCAGTACCACCCATTGACCGTTTTGGGGTCATCTAACATTACCCCCACACCTCTTCCTCCTCCTCCTCCTCTGGCTTCTCAGAAGCAACCCTCATCAGGGGCGGGATACAGTGTCCCTTGTTCCAACAATGGCACCAACCACAAGCCTGTTTGCATCAGGCCGGGGGACTATCCTCACATCCAGTTCAACACAGAGGACATTGAGCAATTCCTTGTGCAATACAAAGGAATTGCTGATGCGGAAGGTGCAATGGTTTTGGATAAGGCTTGGATTGTCATCCTCTTCATCACAGAAAAAGAGAAGCTTTGAGATTTAATAGAGGAGATGGAAGGTTATGGGGAACTTGATTGTCCAAAACTGAAGGCAGAAATCTTGGCACAGTGGGGAAGGCCCAAACCTGAGTTTTGGGAAAGCAACTTTGAGCAAGAATGAATGGGGGAGTCCAGACGCGGCGCAATTGGGGGATTATTTAGCAATGTTTGATTGGATCTATTGTTAACTGGCAAAGAACAAGGTGATATTGGGGCAGACGGGCGCGATGAAGAGGGCGTTTTGGGGAGGACTTAGTCCCCCCCTCCATGGGCGGGTGCAGAAAAACTTGTGGGATAATAACTTGGTGAAGAGGTTGTTGGATGGGAGTATCGCGCTTCTTCCGGACATTCTTTTCATTTGTTGCGTGGTGAAAAGCAAGCTGGACTTGGAGGAACTGATGGAGGACATGGCAAGGTTGTTCCAAATGGGGCCAAAGAAGTCCGCTTCCCACACTGCAGTGGCACCAACGCAAGCTCCAGTTGCAGGACCCTCAAAAACAGAACGCACTCAGGCCACACCACCAACAAAAAGCCCGGAGGTTAGCAAAATGAACAAATTGATGAAGGATTTATGGATCATTCTGAGTTGGATGTTGTCTGGGCCGCGCAATCCGCCTCCTCACCTTGGGGGAGTGCTTCTGTTTTTGAATCTGCCCGCATCGCGGTTAAGCAATTATTGCAAGGATAAGGGGCATTGGCGGTTGGGGTGCAATAACATGACAAAGGACCTCAAGGCAGGATTGGTTTGACCGGTGGGGATGGGATTCATGTTCCCAACGGGCAAGCAGATATCCTCCAAACCTGGGAATCCAACTGTCATGGAGAAAGTGTGCGCGCAAGGACAGGAATTGGCAGTAACTGCGCAAGCTTTGCTGGGGATTGTTGCTGGTCCTTGGGTATGGCAACCACTGCATGTGGAAGAGGAAGTGAAGGTGTTATCAATGGAGGACTTGGTGGCAGTGGAAAGGATGGACGTGTATTCCAAGGAAAGGGTACCACCGGCAGCTTCTAAGCCGGTTGTGCGCGTTCCAGAAATGGATGGGCGGCCGGTGAATCAGGTGGGGAAGAAGAAGGCGGTGGAAATTGTGCGCAGAGTGGTGGGGAATGAAACAAATATTCCCTTGACCTTGAAGGAGTTGGTGGCGGTGTTGCCAGTGGTAGTGGATGAGATGGTTCAAGCGCTGAAGGATTGCGGGAACAATAGGATCCCTCCAACGGTGCAGCGGGTGAACTTGGCTCAGGATGAAACAGAGCGCAAGCTAGCGGGGATGAAATCAGTTTCAATTCCACTGGCTTACATTTCAATGAAGATTTCTGGAAGGAAGTTGTGGGCACAGGTGGATAGCGGTTCTATGGTGATCCTCCTTCCATCCAGATTGGTTGATGAAATGGGATTGGTTTGGCAGAAATGTGCGATGGGGCTTTGCACGCTTAACAGCGGGGCGTGTTGCATGGATGGGGTCGTGGAGGAGTAAGAGGTTGAGGTTGCAAGGGTCCATAAACCACTTTCTTTTCTATTGGTTGATTGCAGGGAGGCTATTTTAGTATGGCCATTCATGTTTGGGTTCCAAGCGCAAATGAAATTTGATCCAGAGGCGGGGACAGAAGCGTTAATGGTGGAATATTTATCTGGCGGGTGATTCAAAACCACAATCTTAAATCAGGGGTTGGGGAAGTGGATGCGGGATTTGGTGAGAGAGGAGGAGGAGGACCCTGGCGCAGAGTTGGTTTGCAAGGGTGGTCCGGAGGTGGATTCCAACTAGTTGGCCAAGGTTACAGAACGGAGAAAGCTCCGGTTTTGTGCGTGCAGTTGACCAGTGAGGAGGAGATAGGAAGAAGGGAGGAAGCGCGGGATGCGCAAGCGCTAGAAGTAAGTTCCTTTCCTCAGTGTGCATTGCCAGGAGGTACTTCAAAAAAACACTATCATTGTGCCATGCTTGTGATTAAAGGCAAAAGCCGCAGTTTGGTTTTGACTAGGACCTATGGTAATGGCTGCGTGCGGATGGTGCAGTGCAATGTTGGGAAAGATAAGCCGGTCACGCATAAGGTCTTTCCCTGGAACAAAGCAATGCTGCAGGATCTGAACGGACCACTGCAACCAATCCCTTGGTCGCGGGACCCTTGGAAATCTCCACTGAAGGTGTCAGGATGGGTAACACAATTGGAGCGGATTTTGGATGAGCGGGTTTTGGCCCTTAAATTCAGACCTCTGGGCTGGTTAAGCGCAGAAGAATGGGATTTTCTTACATTGGTACTTGTCCTCCGGGAAAGAGCACTTTCCTTTGGACCTGAAGAGTGGGGACTGTTAAAGACCAAGATAGGAAACCCTTATGTGATTCTGATGGTTCCGCACAAACCTTGGCAGATCAAGCCAATTCCAATTCCACGGGCGGTTTGGGGGCCCTTCTTGGAGCTGGTGCGCAAGCGTGTGGGGACAGGTCTTTACAAGCAATCAACATCAAGTTACTTGAGTCCAATCTTTGAGGTGGTTAAGCAGGATGGGAAGTCATTACCAATTGTTCATGATCTGCAGCGGCTCAATTTGTTTAAAATATGAGACGCAGGAAAACCTCTGCATGTGGACAAGTTTCTGGAATCTATGGCAGGATGCGCGGGCTGGTGGATGTGATGGGGGATACAATCAGCACAAACTTACTCAGAGTTTGCATCCAATGACTGCCTTTGAAACCGGATTGGGAAGGATGCAACTGACGCAGCTGCCTCAAGGTGCAACTAATTTGGTTGCGGTTTACCATGCGCAGATGACCTGGATTCTGAAGGATGATCTTCTGGAGGGGGTTCAGATTTTCATTGACAATGTGGGCATCAAAGGCCCAAAGACGGATTACAGACGCTCTGGAAATTTGCCAATTTGTCTGGGAGTACGTGCAAACGCTGCAACATATCTTGTTCCGGGTCAATGAAGCTGGGCTTACTGTGTCAGGGAAAAATTTAGTGGTCTGCGTACCTGCGCTGGAGGTTCTAGGACATGTGGTGGCTTCCAAAAGAAGGCGGATTGCAGAAAAGAAACACAACAAAGTCCTTGATTGGCCAATTCCAAAGACTGTATCGCACATTCTCCAGTTCTTGGGATTGTGTAGCTATGTATGGATGTTCATCAAGTGGTTTGCAGAGGTTGCTAGTCCATTGCGGGCCTTGATGCTTAAGGGCGCGGAATGGACCTGGAGTTCAAACTGTGATATTGCCTTTGAAAAACTCAAGGAGATTTTCAGGCGCAATATTGCGCTGCGGGACTTGGATTATGACGCAGGAGGAATCAAGCTGGCCGTGGATTCAAGCAAGCTTGGTGGGGGGGTGGTGCTGACCCAGGAGGATGAGGGGAAAGATTATCCGGCTCTTTACAAGTCTGTCACATTCACGCCAATGGAGAGCCAGTACTTGCAGCCAAAGTTTGAGCTTTGCCAGGTCACCAAGATCATGCAGAGGTTGCAGCATTTGCTATGGGGGATTCACTTTGAGCTTCTGGTAGATGAAAAGGCGCTGACATGGATGATCACTTTGCCAACACTACTGAAAGTGCCTATGACCAGGTGGGTTGTGTTCCTTCAGTTTTTCTCTTTCACAGTGGTGCATGTTCCAGGGAAGGCCTTTAAAATTCCAGAAGCGCTGTCTTGGTACCCGCGGGATGATCTGTACAAAGGTGCAGAACCACTGGATGTGGAGGCCCCAATGGTTAAGGTAGGGGTGATGGAAGTAGGTGTGCAACTTCTGCTCCAGCAGTCCGGGAGGTACGCAGTCCTCAGTTTGTATTTGCCGGATCTTTGGTTTCTGGATGACACGCCAGCCAAGATTTTTCAATGGATTTGGCGGAGAGTAGGAAATTTCTACCTGCAGGAAGGACAGCTATGGCGGCGGAGCGTGCTGGTACCACTTGTGGTCAGCACGTCTGGGGCAGATGAGGAGGTAATTCTGGGAAGTCTGCATGACAATCTTGGCCATTGCTGCAAGCTTGAAACACAGAAGCGGGTGCGGGCAAGGTTCTGGTGGCCGGGGGTAGTAGGCCCGGTGCGGGAATGGGTATGGTTGTGCAAAGCATGTCAGAAGCGGAGCGCAACATTACCTTGCAAAGTAGGTATTCCCACTGGAGAGGAGGCCTTGTTTGGGCGGGTTTCTCTGGATGTTTTGCACATCAAGGCAGGTAAGTTTGCGTACCTCCTTGTTGCGCGGGACAATCTGTTGGGCTGGGTGGAAGCGCGGCCACTTGTGAAGCTTTTGGCAGAAAAAGTTGGTCAGTTTCTGGAGGAAGATTGGTTTACGCGTTACGGATCACTTTGGCTGGTAACATTCAATGGGGGTGCGGAGTTCCGGGGACGGTTGGTGGAGTTGGTGAAAAGTTGCAGAGCAGAGTTTGGGCAAGTGATGGAGTACTATCAAGAAGGGGGGGGATGATTGAGCGTGGTCACCAGCCAATCAAGGATTCAATGGTGAAGATGTGCGTCAAGGATGGTAAGCGGTGTCAGGAAAACCTTCCTGTAGTTCTTTTTGCGGATTGTATTTTGGTAAATAGATTGACAGGTTATTTTCCGTACAAGCTGCTATTTGGGCAGCAGCCCATGCTGCCAATTGACATTGAGCTGGAAGCCTTTCTGGGTATTGATTGGTGGAAGGTTAAGACGTCTGCTGATCTAGTCAAGGCCCGTGCTGAGCAACTCCTGTGACGGGAAAAAATGTTGTAGAAGGTGGCTGGAAGACTGAAGGCAACCCGCACAAAGTGTTTCCGCTACTGGGACAAGCGCTGCGCGCATAAGCTCCGGGATATGTTGCCAAAGGGGGACTTGGTTCTGCTTTACAACCGGAGCATGGAAACTCAATGGGGGAAGCTGTTGGCTAATCAATGGAACAGGCCTTTCCGCATGACTTCCAAGTTCACTGGAGGTAGCTACCAGTTGGAGGAATTGGACGGAACTCTGCTCAAGCGGAAGGCCGCAGCTTTTCACGTGAAACAATTATTTGCGCAGGGCTTGACATCATTTGATGAGATGGCTGGTTTGGGTGGCAAAGGGGATGACAAAGGGGATGCTTCCTCTGAGGAAGAGCCTGCGCACGCCTTGCATCCAGCAGAGTAAATGACTGAAGACCGCTGGGGACAGCCGCCAAGTTGGGGGGGGGGAACAATGGATGAATAGGGGATATGACTGGATTTGGTGAGGGGGTGTTCTAGCCGGTTCACAGCCAGAAAAACTAGACACCCCAGAATGTTTTTTCTTCTAATTTTCTTCTCTCTGGATTGGCTTTGGGATTATTGCTGGCTATGGATGGTTTCTTTTAGGTACAGGAATGGCGCAAAGCTGGGTCCATTGATGCAAGGACAAGCCCTGCATTCCCAAAGCAAACACACAAACAATTTCCAACGGATGATTCAGGGAACTAGGAAAGTGGGTGGCGTGGACAGATGTGGGTCAAAGAGAAAAGGCGCGGGCTTGGAAAAGGGTTGGTTTTGTAAAAAAAAATCTCTTTAAGTTTTCTTGTTTATCTTATAGATGGAAGGCACAAATGGGTTTTGGTGGATTCTTTTTATTTCTCTATCTCAAGGTTGTGCACGCAGCTGGTTCTATTTGTACTCTCTCTGTCCTGTAGATGGGTAGGGGGAACTGTGTGGCAGTTCATCTTGGGAGGTCCAGGTACCTTGAGCGGATACTTCTCTCTCACCGGATACTCTCAGTGGCGCATATTTCTCAATCCTGCGGATGTTCTTACTCTCACCAGATGCTCTCAGTGGCGTGGATTTCTCACTCTTGCGGATTTTCTTACTCTCACTGGATTCTCTCAGTGGCTCCAATTTCTCACTCTTGCGGGTTTCTCTCAAAGCGTGGATCTCACACGTGGCTCTTATTTCTCTCAAGGGTTCTCACACTTCCAAAGGCTGCTCAGGTTGGCGCGGCAAAAGTCCTTATCTTTGCATAGGCCCGGGAGGATACAAGATGGAATGAAAGAAAGAAGGGAGAAAGGGGGGATCCACCTAAGCCAGCAGAGTCCTCATCACATCCTCTGTGTCTTCCCGAGCCACTGCAGCTAGGGATCAAAAAGCTGCCAAGACCTTGCCTAGTGCATTGGCAGTGTGTGGGTAGGGAACCACTAAAAAACGCCGGAGGAGTTTGTCCGCATTGTTCACCATTGCGTCAAACCTTGCCAAGGGAAGTGCCAGAACTAGGGGAATTTCCGGAATCTTGGGAGTTGAGGCCAGAGGGGTTGCAGGGGCCACGGGTTCCGGTGATGAATCAATCACCCCAGGAGATGGCGCTTGCGCAGGCTCCAATGATGACCTCAGAACCAGAGATGGTGATGGCAGTGGAGGAGATGAAGCTGGAGGAGAAGTTGGTCTTGGAGGAGAAGCTGGCCCTGGTGGTGGTGGAGGAGGAGTGGCTGGAAGGTTTGGGATCCTTGGGTCCATTTCTGGCACTTTCATTTGTACCTGGGGGGCCCACTCATGAGCGGCATTCTGGAAGGCCGCAAAGTTTGGGAATTCCTGGCGCCTTGATGGTCCAGCCTGGCGGAACAGAAAGCCTGAGTCATTGCTCTTGCATGATGGAGGATTTTGGCTGGCGCGTTGCGGACGGTTGCACGGCAAGCCAGGCGGAGTCCACTCATTGGTCAAGATCTCATTGTTGCTCAAGATCACAAAAGAGTTGCAGCAGGTCCTCTTGCGCCGTTGCGTGGCATGCCCTCCAATAGGGAGCAACAGCGGCGGCCAGCTTGGCACAGGACACAGGCGCGCCGGCCCGGAAGGATGCAGCATGGGAGGCCATTCTGGCTGCACTATGTGCAGGACATATTTGGTGAAGAGCGTTGGATGGTGTTTTTCTTTCTTTCTTTGATCTGATTAAGGGGTGCAGTTGGATGTGGTATAGCTGGGGTATAGTGGGAGGCAGGTGAGATAGTGGTGGATCTCTGGGGACAGAACTCATGTTGGGAGGGATGTGGTGGTCTTTTATAGATGCAAGTCAGAATTGGCTGCGTTTTGCGCACTAAGCAGTAGCGGCAGGCTCAGCAGGGGTAGCACGCTCAGCAATTGGTGCCTCTTTGCCACAGAAAGTCGCGCTGCGGGCTCAGAAGCAGTCAAATTGGGCTCAGCATCTGGAGACGCGGGATGGATGGATTGGATTGGATTGGATGGATTGTGTGCAGATTGCGCGTTGCAAGACGCGGATCCAGATTGAGCGGATATATCTCAGATATCTGGAATGGCGCGTTGGGCAGATACAGACATGCGCGTGGGGCTCCAAGTTGGGCGCGGCGCAAGGTCGCGTCATGAGAAAGATGAACTGGGTGGAAGTAATGGCAGGCGGGCAATGCGGATGGATATGGGATATGGGTTGTGGATTATAGGAGGGGAAGGATAGGGTTGAGGATAGGTTTCTGTGCTTAGGGGTTGTATTTCATTATTCTTGCTTGTTTCTGTTTGTACTTATTTTAGGGTTGAGGGGGAGGCTACTTAAGCTGCACCCTCAACCCAGTTGGAGGATCATCATTGGATAACGGAGGATCATCGGTTGTCATAGGTTTTGGAAGGATCTTTACTCTCAATTCTCTATCTCTTGGTTGAAGGGTGAACAGTTGCACTCAAGGTGAACAGTTGCACTCAGGGTGAACAGTTGCACTCAGGGTGAACTGTTGCACTCAGGGTTTACAGAGGCAAGGGATTAATAACTTCCAAACATGGGAACCATTAAAGGAGAAGTCCTCTTCTGAATTCTACATTGGGGTGAGTTTGACTTTGGCTTTTAACGGTGAATAGTTTTAAGGTTTGAATTACCTGAGCCAACAGACTAAGAGAAAGAGTCTCAAAAAGATAACAATGAAAAACAGGAGAGTAGGAAAAGAAGAAGAATATATCACTCTAAGGAAAACAGATGAGGACAAAATCTTTAAATAATGGACTGGGACAGGAATGATGGAACATGGTGGACAGGCTGAGAAAGTTAACTCAAAGTGAGTAATTTATAATTTGAGAGTTCCGAAAAAGAAGACAATCTCACAAATGAACAAGAAGGAGAGAGGAAATCAACTTTGATTCAAAGGTGTCAAAGTTGGAAATGTGGGTTGTAATCAAAGGTTGGAGATGTTGATGTTGTTGATTGAGAGGTTGTAGTTGCAGTTTGGAAGGTGTTGATGATTGAGGGCAAGTTCAAGAAGCAGAGAGGGTGAGGGAGCAGATGAGGAGCTGAAGTTGAAGTAGCAGAGTCAATAAGGGAGCGGATGGATGAGGAGCTGAGGTTGAAGAAGTGGGGTGGATAAGGGAGCGGATGAGATTAGGATCAGGAGTTTTGTCAGCTCTCTGATACCAGGAACCTTGCAGTCCTTTAGCTACAGAGAGTGATAAAAATGCTGGAATGATAATAATAATTATTATTCCAATAATAAACACTTAGAAGATCAAATAAAGATATAATAAGAGCAGTTGCAAGGTTTAATTGGTTTGGTAATAAATGTTTTTCAATATAATATAAAAGAGGGGCCACAGTATTATACTACTGGGGATATTTACAGACTAGCAACCTCTCTTCAAGGGGCCTCCTTAGGCAGTTTAAGAACATTGGAAAAAAGATGGGTGCCTTAGAAAGGACTTATTCCACTAATGGCCAGGCTTAACAGCACAAATGGCCAAGACAGGAAGGGTAACACTCACTCTGAGCACTTTACCACGAGAATCCTGGAATAATTGGAAGGGTTTCAGAGCAGATGGGATAGATTGCTTGACTAAACTTCAAGGGTTGATTGGTTAATAAGGATAAATAATACTACTACAGGCTAAGTCATAAATCACTTGCTTATCTTCATATAAGCACTAGATCAACAATGACACAGTGTCTGATTGATAACAAATAATTCCTGGTAACTGATGATGGAATAATGGATCCAAAGAGGTCTGTCTAAATACCTTTTTGGGTGATTTTTAGCTTCTCAGGGCACGTAGAGAGGGTTCTGCTTGTGGGCTGAGGCTGGCAAGCCAGTAAGGGCAATATTGGCACGTCCACTTGGTTCTGTCAATCAGCTGTCCTCAGATCTGCTGGATTTCTGTACTATTTTTGCCACAGGATCTGTTAATCTGTTATGGCGTGAATTTGATCAATCTGTACTCATCCCTCATTTGTACTATTGATATTGCTTCAAAGTGGGCAGATGTTGATTTTTAATGATTTTCCATTATCTGCTGATCACATAGATAATTTTTAATAATTTTTATGAACACTCCTTGTAGTGGTTTGTGGTCTTCAAAGATCAGAGTCAGTGATTTAGGTGGTAATCCTTGATCTTTGATTTATTATTAAAAAATTTTCTAAACTTAATTTTTATTAATTTTATTTAAGTTTTGATCTATTCAGACTATTACTAATGCATATTTCAACTTGTTACATATGCTAGGCTACTCTAACTAGGTTGTAGCTCTTCTGAGAGGTACCTGGTTGTCAGATTAGTCACGACGGATCCAGACACGGGGATCAGTTAGTACAGATGCGCGCGGGGTAGGATCCGCTGCGGGCATTGCAGAATCAGCTGCGCGCGGGTCTCTAGTACGTGGGAATCTGTTACTACAAGTACGTAGGGATATGTAATGATGCAGGGCTGCGCGCGGGAATTGTGACAAAACACATTTCCACATGTACCTCCTAAAATATACACAACACCTCAATTCTGAGTGAATTTCAGGTGTAAACCCTATTCGTGACAACATGTGTGAAATATTAGAATGGCCAAAAAGTGCCATACTGGTATTGTAATTTTTAGTACCTTTCTTTTTAATTATTTTTAAAAATGTAAGGACTTGGAATTCAAGGGTGGGGTCAGTGAGTGACCCTACCTAATTTTGGGTGAGGAATCTATTTCTGTAATAATACTTATGGATTTCTTACTAATTATTTTGTTAATTGAGATATTCTTATTTTTCATAGTTTTGTGTTGCTATTGACAGGTTGCTCTATACATAGTAGCAAGCTGACAAGTTTAAAGAAAAGAGAGAAGATGATAAACAGGAATTAGAGATGATTGAGGAGTCAGTAATGGGAATAAGGTGGAGGTTTGAGAGAGGTGGAGTCAAGATGGGATGTGAATAAATTGTGAAAGGCAGGCAACATGCAGGAGAGTCCGGCAAAGGTGAAGGGGGAGCGGGTGTGATCTGAGATTTACTCTCAACAATGGGCTGGCTCTTGGATGGATCCATTGATAGTCCTTGCTGTGAGACTATTACACCTATAAACTGAAGAGAAGGAGTATGGAATTTGATTTTAGAGGCTTTTGCAAACAGGTCATTCTTGCAAAGCTTCTGTAGCACCTCCTGCACATGTGCAATGTGATCCTCAAGAGTTTTCAAGTAGACTAGTACATTTTCAAGATAAACCACAAGGTATTTCTCTACAAGGTCAAAAAAAGTTTGTTGAAAAAGTGATGAAAAATGGAAGGAGCATTTCCAAGGCCAAAAGGCATAAAGGTACACTCATAACTGCCAAACCATGTTCTCATTGTGTTCAAATATTGATGACCTCTTGCAATGCAAACTAGGTTATAGGCGACTCAAAGGTTTAAATTTGAGAAATAAGCAGCTCCATGGAAAAGAGTGAGGTGGTGCACTATAGGAGGTACTGGATAGGCGTTCTTCTGGGTAACCTGGTTCAGTTTCCTGTAGTCAACACACAGGCAAAGTCCGCCATCCTTCTTCAGAACAATAGGACAGGTGAACCGGTATTCCAATTGCTTTTTCAAAGAAATCCTTTTGATAAATTTTCCCCAATGTATTCTTGAAGTGTGGTTGATTATTGCTTCAAGTGAGAGTAGACTGGTCCCAGTGCCAGAGGTGAGAAGGAAGTTTGATCCTGTGATCATAAGAATGGGGTGGGGGAAATTTATCTGCATCTACAGCTGAAAAGATTTCAGCAAAGTCATGATAAACCAGAGGTAAAGACTCTAAAATGATTTCTAGATCTTCAATCTTGTCATCTTCAAGCATGGGGTTTGAAGTCCTTGCATGATGCAAGAGGATTAAGGAGCTCAATATACACCGTTTGGTTGGTGCCTGTTTTTCTTTGAAGAAAAAAGGAAAGGGTAAGTCAGAAAAGTAAGCAGTAACTCCTAAATCTGAAGAGGGAACTTGGGAATGGAGATCAGGATATTTCAAATCACCTGGTGGAAAAGTGTGTGAGAATTATTGGACCACATGCTTAGTCCAAGAGCAGTACTTAAAGCAAAAGAAATGATGAGACAATAATGTCTTATGATTGATCCTTAATGTGAGGCAGAGGCAATGGCACAATTGTGAATGTGAATGAATTAGTGAATGAATGGATGGAAAACAGCAGGGAGAAAAGCTCCTTAAATAAAAAAGATGGTGCTCATGTGGAGCTCATGTAATGACAAGGAAAAGGACCAAATTCCGCCCCAAGTGGGCTCTACAGGCTCTACAAGCCTTTCTAATTGGTTTGGGCTTACTCAGCCCACTTTGCATCAGTCCCTGAACCCTTATGACCAGTCTGCACTGGTTGAATTTGGTGTTTCCACCCTTACTGGGCTGAAGCAGCCCTTGTTACTTTTCATACCCTGGCTGGTTGTCCCTTACAACCAGCCTGTTTTACCTCTGTGACCTCATTGGTCCCTATTACCAACTTATATGGCTGGTTGCCTCCTTCAACCAGCCCCTGGCCCTCAGATTGGCCAGGGTGGACCCAGAAACACCCTGGGTACGGTCAAACTTACAGGGGGGGGAAGGGTGTAACCGGCGGACATGCATGTCCCCCCTCTGTCACTCTATCCCTGGAGGGAGCGGTCAAATCCCCCCCCAGGGAGCCCTGGAGATTGATACCCCCAGGTCAACACAATTGGTTTTAGTGGGCTGGGCAGTGGTCAAGCCCACCCAGCCCCAGGTCACCTCCCCCTTGGTAACGGGGGGGGGGGGGGGGGGAGATGGCCCCTGCTGTTGAAATACATATGCACTTACACGTGTGCTATGTATAAGTGGAATCCGAATGGGATGCACATATGGGCCTCTCTGGCCCATTGGACACTCACACCAACCATATGGGCCTGTGTGGATGTCACAGATTTGGGGAAAATGGCCTCAAAACGTGTAAAACAGGCCTATTGGTACACAGGCCCTAACAGGCCCTGTGAGGTATATGAGCAAATACAGCCAGATGGGCTTTTATGGGCATAATTGGGTCCAAGGTTTATTTTGGACATACTTGGCCAGACAAGCTGGCCCGCCAAAGTATGGTTTACTTAGTTTTTGGGCTTGGGGGGGCCTATTGGGGCCACTTCCCATGTCGCAGCCCGGTTTGAGCTGCTTCTTGTGTTGTGGCCCGCTCAGGACCGCTGCCCATGTTGTAGCCCGTGTTGCGGCCCGCTTGCGGCCGCTATTTTTGCTTACAGTCCGTTTATGGGGCCAAACGGCCCATGCAGGGCCGTTGTAGGGGGCAGGGGGACTCAAAATGGAGCCCCCCAACCCGGTTGCGGCTCTTGAGCCAGTCACAGCTGCAGCAGAGCTGGTGGCCCCGGCTCCTCCCCCTCCCCTTGCTTGCCATTTCAAGGAGGAGGGGGAGGGTTGGCTGGATGGAACCAGGCAGCAACCAGTTGCAAGGGGCAACTGCTCATGGTGGGGGGGACTTGATCACCCCCCCACCAAAAGTGGTGGCTAGGCCGGTCACACCAAGGCAACCCGCGGTGGGGGGGAATTGACCACCCCCCCACCATCAAAGGGGCGCTCCCCCCCCCTTTACCAAGGGAAAGGAGTGACAGGCTGGAGGGGACCTGATCACCCCCCAGCCCACCTAGCATGACAACGCCCTGAGGTAATTGACCTCCAGGGCCCCTGGTAGGGGGATTTGACTGCACCCTCCAGGGATTTGAGTGAAAGAGGGGGGGGGGGTGGCATGTCTGCTGGTTACACCCCCCCATGTGTGTCTGAGACCAGACCCAGGTGTGTCCTGGGTCCCACCTGGCCATTTGTATGGCCAGGGGCTGGTTGCATGAGGAAACCAGCCAGCATTTGAGGTAACAGGCCGGTTGTAATAGACAACCGGCCAGGGGTTTTGAACAGCTAAGGGGCTGGTTCAGCCCCATTGAGGTTGAAACACCAGAAATAACCAGAATGGGCTGGTTGTAAGGGTACAGGCACTGATGCCATGCGGGATGATGCAGCCCAAACCAAGTAACAAGGCCTGTAAAGCCTGGAGAGCCTTTTTGGGACGCAAAATTTGCCTTTTGGCTTGTTTTATCATGGGCTCACAAGAGGCCAATCTTTTGAACTTAAGGAGCTCTTCTCCCTGCAGTTTTCCATCATTCATTCATCATCCAATCAAATTCATCACCAATATCATCCAACCTATTGCCCCATTGTGAGAGCCCATCAGCAATTATTGACACAAGGTGTCCAGAATTTCTTTTGCTTTAAATAATGCTCATTTGCCTAAGCTAATTGCTGGTCATAATTATAACACATTATCAGTACCAACATCATCATTACTTCCAAGCCATCTAGACCCTTGTACCTTACTCTGGAGAACCTCAAAGAACTCAACTTTTCCAAGAAGATGTCCTATATCCCTGATGTTAGCTCCACCAAGTTAGTTCTGAACAGTCAGAATTATAATTCTTGGGCTGTCCTTATGGATATTCAGCTGGATAAAATCTGTTGTGGAGAGATAATGGATGCAGTTGACACTTTGATCAGTTCAGAAGTGGAGAAAAAGTCTTATCATCTCATCCTTAGGCATCTTTATGAGAATCATGTGACATGGGTTGCTGAAAATATTAGGGAAGATGACAGAAGGAGGGGCAGCATCCTTTGGAAGTTGCTTAAGTCCAAGTATGCTGGTGATTCTGTTCACCAGAAGGGTATAGCTTTCAATAAAATGTTCAAGTTACAATATTCAAATTGTAAACAGTTTTTTGCAGAGGCTAGGTCTAGCATAGCTAAGTTTAAGTCATTAGGACTTAACATGGATCCTGAGTGTTTTTCACTCTTAATACTTCAGAAGCTACCAAAGGAGTTTGATTCTTTAGTAAGAATTATTTCTCAACTGGATCCTCTTCCTGGGGAGGAGGATGTTCTGAAAAGGATTGAAAAAGATGATCTTCAGTTCAAGATGAAGGTGGGTTCTGGAACAGCCCTTTTTGGAAAGACAGGAAAATCTTGCAAGAATGCAAAAAAGGATTTGTCCAAGGTCTTATGCTATAATTTTCAGAATAAGGGGCATTATGCTTAGGATTGCAAGGAGGCCAAGAAGAGGAAGAAGTCCAAAGAGAATGACAAGGAGGTCAATCTCACTATCCAAAACGTTGCAATGGTGGAGTTTGATGGTCAAATGGAAATGGTTGTTGGGGAAGAAGGTTCCAAAAAAAGGCCAAAATTGATGAGGATCAAGAAATGGACTTGATTAATTATGAACTGAGTAATCTTAAACTCAAAGATGAGAACTTATCAGTGACTGATAAAGCTTCTTTCCTATTAGGAGGATTGAAGGAGGATGTTCTTGTTTTGATTGATTATGGCTGTACAGATCACATGTTCTTTGAACAAAATTTATTTTAAAATCTTAGTGATTATGATGGAGTTGTAAATATTGGTCAGAATAGCAGAACAATTCAGATTAAAGGAATTGGAAAAGTTATTCTTGCAAATCACTTGTGTTTCAAAATTTCTTTTGAGAAAGTGTTCTATGTACCAGAGTTGCCTTATACCTTGTGTCCCTTGGAGTGTTGTGGAAAAAAGGTTTCCAGATTTTTTATCTTAAAGAAGATAAGTTTGTTATTGATATGAATGGGAGAACTGTTCTTAGTGGACAGGTTTGGAACAAGCTTTTGTTTACAAGCTTGTTCAAAATCTCAGCTTTGAGTACTGTTGCTCACAATAGAAGTGGAGCAACTGTGAGAGTTGTACCTTGGGGGCTAAGACTAGAAATGTGTTCTCAAAGAGAAAAGATTGCACTGATGTTCCTAGAGAGGAATTTTCCATTGATTTGGCAGGGCCATTCACACTGGAGTCCCTTGGTGGGGCAAGATACTTCATCAATTTAGTTGATACTGCAACTAATTATGTTTGGGTTAAACCAATTTGATCTAAGGATCAGACCACAGAGGAGGTTTCTGTAATCTTCAAACTCTGGAAACAGAATGGTCTAATGAAGGAGATCAAGAGAGTTATCACCAATGGAGGTGGTGAATTTGTGAGTAAAGAGTTTGAGAGGTTATTGAAAGATTATGGTATCATTCATATAGTCACTACTGCAAGTACTCCACAAAATAATGGAATAGTTGAGAGAATGAATAGGACTTTACTGGACAAGGTCAGAACTATTATGTCTCAATCTGGTCTACCAAAGTTCTTATGGGCTGAGTTGATGTGTACAGTCTGTCTGTTGCAAAACATTGTAAGTGTTAATGGGTTGAGTCCTCATTATTGGTTTTGGAAGTTGTACCCCAAAACATCACACCTAAGAGCAATTGGTTGCTTGGTGTATTATAGTGTCCACCATAACAAGATGGTTGGAAAATTAGAACCTAGAGCCAGAACAGGGGCGCTTGTAGGCTATGCTTTAATAAGTAAATTGTATAGGATCTATTGTCCAGGGACAAGAAACGCTATCCATAGTAGGGATGTAAAATTTGATGAAAGTACCTTTCCACTCAAAAGGAGTGAAGATGTTGTTGTGAATAAGTAACAGCAAGAAATAAAATTAGCACCTAATTCACCAGCAAAGGCTGCAGGACATGTGGTTCCAGAAGATGAAGAGATGGCAGACTTGACATCAGAGGGTTCAGTGCCCGCTTCAGGGGAGTCTGTTAATTTGGAACCTGATGAGCCTCCACCTCCAGTTAGAAGGAGTGGTACGGTTAGAATACCAGTTGATAGGTACGGGGAATGGAAGTCCTATTATGCTGCCGCAGGATATGAGGAAGATAAATTTCAGGAACAGTGTATGCTCAATGAAGTCCTGGAGTTGAGTTCAGAAATGGGTCACAGGGTCAACTCAAATAGCTTTGGCCAAGCTTTGAATTCTGATGAGAGAGCCAACGGGACAAGTGCTATTTTTGAGGAATTTGATTCTCTAGAAAATAATAGTGTCTTTGAAGTGGTTGAGCGGGATTCTGTTCCAAAAGGAAAGACCATTTTGGGGTCTAGATTGGTGTTAAACAAGAATTTTGACACAAATGGAGTTTTGAAAAGATTCAAAGCTAGATGTTTTGCACAGGGATTCAAGCAGAGAGAGGGTATTGATTACCAAGAAACTTTCTCACCAACTGGAAGGCTGTCCACCTTCAGGTACATCATTGCTCTGGCAGTGGAGTTGGGTGAAGAAATCTGACAAGCTGATTTTGTAACAGCATACTTGAATGCAAAACTTGGAGAGGAGGAGACTGTTTATATGTCAATCCCTGATGGTTTTTGTGAATGATTAGTAGAGAATAAACCAGAAACCATGAAGAAAATCTGTTTTAGAATTTTTATTTCAGCAGATAAAGGGGAATATGTACTCAAGCTGTGTAGATCCCTTTATGGATTGAAGCAAGCAGCTAGGTTGTGGTATAATACCATGAGTGAGAAACTGATACAGATTGGTTTCAAGACATCTGAGGCCAACCCTTGTCTTTTTGTAAGAAAGGATGCAATTTTTTTTGTATGGGTCCATGACATCATCATCATTGGAAATGGTAAAGAGAGAGAGTCATGGAGACACTCAAAAAGGAATTCAAGATAAAAGATCTTGGTCTGGCACAAAAGGTGCTAGGAATGAAAGTCAGAAAGAGCAAGAATGGTATTAAGTTAGACCAGAGCCATTAAGTGGCAGCTCTTCTTAAGCATTATGGCTTAGAGGATGCAAAGGAGTTTGGTACTCCCATGCAGTCAAACATTGGTTTAGAGAAGTCTACAGATGAGGAGTATCTGGAGTTTGTTCAATCTGGGAACAACTACAGGTCCGCTATTGGATTGCTTAATTATTTGGAGCATTGTACAAGGCCCAATATTGATTTTGAAATTGGTTTCTTGTTGCAACACTTAGAGAAGCCAAGCATGAGGCATTGGTCAGCGTTTAAGAGAGTCATGAGGTACCTTAAAGGAACGCACATTCTGGGACTGTTGTTTACCAATTCAGCAAACTTTGATTTGGTTTGTTATTCCAATGCAAGCTGGGAAGATGGTAACACTAGGGAATCAACAAGTGGTTTTGTATTCTTCTTAGGTAAGAATCTGGTGTCATGGATGTCCAAGAAGGTATTGGCAATAAGTCTTTCATCAACAAAGGCTGATTATAGAGCTTACTTAGCAGCTTCACAGGAAGCAAAATGGTTGAGAAAATTCTTAGAGGATACACATAAGCCACAAGGGTTTGCGTTGTTGTATTCTGATAACCAGAGCGCCATTGCATTGGCGCAAAACCAAGTGTTCCATTCAAGAACAAAACATATTGATGTTCACTATAACTACATTTGCAATGCAGTTAACTGCAAGGAGATTGTGTTGAGGTACATGCCCACTGGAGAAATGATTGCGGATATCTTGACTAAGGCTTTAGATAGGAACAAGCATCAAGGCTTTCTGACTAACATGTGGATGTCACCCCTTTTGGATTAAAGGGGTGTGTTAAAATACGTATGCACTTACGCGTGTGCTACGTACAAGTGTAATCCAAATGGTATGCACATATGGGCCTCTCTGGCCCATTGGACACTCACACGGACAATACGGGCCTGTGTGGATGTCACGGATTTGGGGAAACTGGCCTCAAAACGCGTGAAACAGGCCTATTGGTGCACCAGCCCTGATGGGTGGTATATGGGCAAATACAGCCAGATGGGCTTGTATGGGCATACTTGGGTGCAGGGTTTATTTTGGAAATACTTGGCCAGACGGGCTGGCCCCCCAAAGTATGGTTTAATTAGTTTTTGGTCTTGGGGCGGCCCATTGGGGCCGCCGCCTGTGTTGCAGCCCGGTTGGGGCTGCCACCCGTGTTGCGGCCCGCTCAGGGCCGCTGCCTGTGTTGCAGCCCGCTTGAGGCCGCTATTTTTGCTTATGGCCTGTTTATGGGGACCAAAAGCCCGTGCGGGGCTGTCGTAGGGGACAGGGGGACTCAAAATGGAGCCCCCCCACCCCGGTTGCGGCTGCCCAGCTGAGTGGCTGCTGTGGGGTTGGTGGCCCCGGCTCCTCCCCCTCCCCTTGCTTTCCATTGCGAGGACAAGGGGCAGGGCTGGCTGGATGGAACCAGCCAGCAACCGGTTGCAAGGGGCAACTGCTCATGGTGCGGGGGACTTGATCACCCCCCCACCAAAAGTGGTGGCTAGGCCAGTTGCACCAAGGCAACCGGCGGTGGGGGGGAATTGACCACCCCCCCACCACCAAAGGGGCGCTCTCCCCCCCCTTTAACAAGAGCAAGGAGCAACAGGTTGGAGGGGACCTGACCACCCCCCAGCCCACCTAGCATGACAACGCCCTGGGGGCATCAACCTCCAGGGCCTCTGGTAGGGGGATTTGACCACCCCCTCCAGGGATTTGAGAGAAAGAGGGGGCCGGGGGCGGCATGTCTGCCAGTTACACCCCCCCCCATGTGTGTCTGAGACCGGACCCAGGTGTGTCTTGGGTCCCTCCTGGCCATTTGTATGGCCAGGGGCTGGTTGCATGAGGAAACAAGCCAGCATGTGAGGTAACAGGCTGTTTTTAATAGAAAACCAGCCAGAGGTTTTTAACAGCTAAGGGGCTGGTTCAGCCCCATTGAGGTGGGAACACCAGAAATAACCGGAATAGGCTGGTTGTAAGGGTACAGGGACTAATTCCATGCGGGCTGATGTAGCCCAAACCAAGTAACAAGGCCTGTAGAGCCTGGAGAGACTTTTTGGGGCGGAAAATTTGCCTTTTGTCTTGTTGTATCATGGGCTCACAAGAGGCCAATATTTATATTTTGTACTCAAGGAGCTCTTCCCCCTGCTGTTTTCCATCATTGATTCATCAAACAATTGAATTCATCACCAATATCATCCCACCTATTGCCCCATTGTGAGAGCCCATCAGCAAGTATTGCCACAAGTTGTCCAGCATTTCTTTTGCTTTAAATACTGCTCATTTGCCTAAGCTAATTGCTGGCCATAATTATAACACCTGCAAACTTGTGGTTGCTCCACACATGAGGTGGGGGGTGATCAAATCCTATCCCACCTTGCTGGTTGCCTTGTTGCAGCCGGCCTGGATGGTTGAGGACCAGCCAGCCTCCTCTCCCCTTTGTAACCAAGCAAGGGGAGGGAGGGAGGCAGGGGCCGCCGGCCCCCCGTGGCCGCGACCAACTGAGAAATGCAACCGGGGCTGCAGCCCTGCACACATGTGGGTGGGGGGACTCTAAAGGGAGCCCCCCGCCCCCTGCGGGCCATCAGGCCATGAAATGGGCCCCAGAGAGAAACAAGAGGCCCCAAGCCGGCCGTGACATGGGCGGCGGCCACAATGGGCCGCCAAGGCCCAAAGACCACAAAATACATACTTTGGCGGGCCAGCCTGTCTGGCCAAGTATTTCCAAAATAAAGATTGGACCCATTTGTGCCCAGATAAGCCTGTCTGGCTAAGGTCACCCATCCACCCTGGCTGTCCCGTTAAGGCCCGTGTCCCAATAAACCTAGAAAACGTGTTTTGGTGCACATATGCCCAAAACCAATAACATCCACATAGGCCCATGTGGCCCATGTGCTGTCCGATGGGCCATGGAGGCCCATTTTTGCATTCTATTTGGATCACAAAATAATATTCACATTACCTGAGTGCATCAGTATTTTAACAAAGTGTCA
The DNA here is from genome assembly GCA_025617555.3 of Puccinia polysora. NCBI lineage: Eukaryota > Fungi > Basidiomycota > Pucciniomycetes > Pucciniales > Pucciniaceae > Puccinia > Puccinia polysora. Next base: position 15,920,720 of record CM062620.1, on the reverse strand, counting down.
TCCAAATCAATGACAGTGTCAGGTTGTTTGTTTAATTCCTGTTTGACGGAAGGGTCAGTGTCCTGGGGTTGCAAGGTTGGACGGTTAATTACTCCTACTTGCCAATTCATATTTTGATTCCAGTGAACTAGGAAGTTGTGGCCTAGAATGGTATCATCCATTCCGGGAATGTCCAAGACAAATAAGTCCCAGTCAAAGCTGGAGAAATTGGAGAATGAAAAGGTCCATTTTGCCTTTTGGGAAACCCAAGGAGACGCCTTGGTCACACTACTTACTAAATAGAAGGGAAAAATATCTATCTTGGAACACATAAGATTTTTGGAAGTGGCAAAAGATTCACTTATAAAAAAAACATTAGCACCAGAATTGAGGGAAACTTGATAAGCAGAGTTGTTTGAATGAAAAAGGAAAAATCTCAAACTTGGAGCACCTAGTAACTTGCAAGTGCCCAGATTGACTTGCTGTAATTTAGATAATGTGTAGTTCTCCTTGCCAGTATTAGAAAAACTACAAGCTAATTTTTTGACTGTCTAGCCATTTTGCACTACTATTGACATCATGTTTCCCTCCGCAATACATACATAACCCATTCTTTTCCCTCCTTAGCTGTTCCTTGTTCCGGAGCATTCCTGTTTCTTTGTCCAGGAACTTTGGAGTTTTGGTAACAGCCTTCCCTTTCAGGTTGGATTGCAAGGTTGGATTTGGTTTGGATTGTTTTGGATTCTATGAGGATTCTTTTGAGGAGTCATCTGCCTTTTGTTGACGGTCCATGGTTGTGTTTTCAAGAGCAGTTCTTGTTGTGATAGCCATTATCAAGCTCAATCACCTGGTCAATCAAATGGTGAAGGGAGGTTGTCTTATGTCCCATAACTGCAATTTGCTTGATTAGACGTGCGGTTAAACAGTTTCAAAAGTGAAATAGGAGAGCTACCTTGTTCCATTGGATGTGAGAATGCAGAGTGTTGAAATTGGAGATATAAATGGAAACTCTACTATTTTTCTTCATGAATAAGTTATTTAGTTTGTATTCTGTGATTTGGACTTAATTAGGGTTTCCAAACAGGGTGAAAAGTTGCTGGTCAAACTTGTCCCAGTTTTTGAGAATATAAGTGGGGCTAGTGTTATCTAATAGTTCAAGGTAAGGTCCAAACCACTGCAAGGCTTGTCCAGCAAGGAAGGAAGAAGCATACATAACTCTTTGTCTATCAGTAGGAAAATTATGAGGATTGTTTGAGAAAATGATTTTACAAGACCATAGGTAGGCTCTAAGTTTATGGGGGTGTTCCCCAGTAAAAAAATCAGGCTGCTTCATTCCTGGAGTACAAAAGCTAGGGCAACTTGGACCAGATTTCAAGGAATTTCAGTTAAGAGCCTGGATCAAGGTTGGGAGCAAGGTCAAAGCGCCGGGTTTGGGAGCATTAGTGCGAAACCTTGATCTACTACAAGTCAAGGTTTCATTGGAAGGGTGGTTGGAGTCTTTGATTTCTTTGGGGGGATCCACCACTTTCCAAGGAGGAGCAAGGGGATCATCAAGAGGTTCAAACAAAGGGGAGTTAGAAGAAGGAACAAGGTCTGAAGGTTTTCTGGCCCAAGAAGAGCTGGATCTCCCTGCCCAATGGATATAATCATTGTAAGGGGTGAGGGAAGCGTTCCCAGTTGAGCAAGTAAGTGAAATTATAAAATAAATCTATCATATGTTGGCAAACTACAATAGATGAGTTGAGTTAGTTAATTTAATGTCACAAAACCACCCCACATACTATAGGGCAATCTTAGATAATTGTGAGAGCAAAGAAAGAGACTGAGTGCAAGGGCAAGTGCAAGGTATCAAAGCTAACTGCAGAGTGAAAACTTATGATTGGGTAACTCAACACACAGTGAGAGGGATGAATTGCTCCAATGGAAAGGAAACTAAAGCCAGGCCCAATGTGATAACTGGATTTAGCAAAATGCAAGAAAGTATGAAATCAACTAACTGAGGAGACAATCTTCAGGAAAGGGGCGTATCCTTTATAAGGTAATCCAAAGTGACTAGATACAACCTGATGGATGGTGTGGTGTTGTTATATAGTCTTGGATTGGGAACTGCACCGCGGTTGGCACGCTCAGCATTTGGTAGGTCAGGCTCAGCACTCGGAAACGCGTGGTCTCAGACCTGGCCACTGCGGGCTCAGCAGCAGTGCAGCAGGCTCAGCAGTAGGCACTGCGGGGCTTGGCATACTGGGAATGGGTTGGGCTTGATTGGATGTGGCGGGCCGCAGCCCACTTGGACATTACGGACCCAAGAATGGAGCTGGCCTTACCATATTTGCAGGCAGCTAGTTTGGGGAGGTAGGGCGGGGCGATTGGGGCTATGGGTGTGGGCCGGGTGCGCGCAAGTGCGGGCCAACCTGTGGGGCAGTAAATCACGCGGCGCGCAAGGAAGATACAGACAAGTGGGGGGCTCCACGTAGGGTGTGGTGGAGGGCCACATCATGAGAAGGACAAACTGGATGTGAGTAAAGGTAAGTGGGCAGGGAATGGGTTAGCGTTAGGCTAGGGTTCTAGGCTTAGGGTTTCTCTTACATTTTTTGTTGGGATGTCATTGCGCTTGTACTTAGGTTAGGGTTGAGAGTGGCGGCATAAAGTACATTCTCACAACCCCAGCTCTAAGCATATCATCAGATGATCGGATCTGGGGACAAGGAAAGGGAAAGGAAGGGAAGGAATTCATCATCTTTTTTTACTCTCCCTCTCCCTCTCTTAAAAAATAAAGGAGCATCCTTAACCTTACAGAAACTGAGATCATTTCTTCCAAACTTAAGTACAAATAGGGGAGTAGTTCTCTTTTAATTTCCACAACGGAAAACTACAGTTAAGAGGCGATGAGGCAATGAATGAAATGAACGGTGTGGAAAGCAAGAAGGTGAACTCCCCTGGTTATCCTTGAGTTCCGGTATCAATGGTCCTACCCTCTGTAAGGATAATGATGCTCCAGTAAAGAGAGATAGAGAGAGAGATAAAGAGATGAATTTTCTTTCTTTTCCATATCCTTTCATCCATCCATCCTCTTTCCTCTTTTCCTTCCTCTGCCCAAGATCCAATTATATCATGATATATATGAGAGCTGGGGTTCAGAGCGCGGACTTTATGCCCACACTCTCAACCCTAACCTAAGTACAAGCTCAATGACAGCCCAACAACAAATGTAAAAGAAACACTAATCCCAAAACCCTAGCCTAACCCTAATCCTAACCTGGATCCATTCCCTTCCCCCTTACCATTACTCAAAACTAGTTCATCCTTCTCATGACAGGGCCCTCTGCTGGGCCCTACTTGGAGCCCCCGGCTTGCCTGTATCTGCCTTGCGCGCCGCGTTATTTCCTCCCCCATGGGTTGGCCCGCCCTTGCGCACACCCGGCCCGCGCCTATAGCCCCAATTGCCCTACCCTACCTCCCCAAACTAGCTTCCCGCAAACCTGGTTGGGCTAGCTCCATTCTTGGGTCCATAATGTCCAAGCGGGCTGGGGTCCGCCACATCCAATCAAGCCCAACCCATGCCCAGTATGCCAAGCCCCGCAGTGCCTACTGCTGAGCCCCCTGTGGCTGCTGCTTAGCCCACAGCGACCACTTCTGAGACCAAGCGCATACAAATGCTGAGCGGGCCAAACGTGGCATGGTTACCAATCCAAGACTATATAACAAAACCACAACGGATTGGGAAATTGAATAACAGTATAGACGTTTCCAAGGTCATAAGCCCACAGCAACCACTGCTGAGACCAGGCGCATACAAATGCTGAGCGCGCCAACTGTGGCACGGTTACCAATCCAAGACTATATAACAAAACCACAACGGATTGGGAAATGAAATAACAGTATAGACTTTTCCAAGGTCATAACTTAGATGGGGGGCAATAGAGTCTGAGCATACAAGGGCATAACAGATGAGATAGGAAGGAGTGACTTGAGAGACAATGAAAATATGAGGATGTAATTTATGCAGGGTAAGGGACTAGTCCAATTGCAAACTATACAGTTGGTGTGGCTGTATAGCATGGGTGCAAGCTAGCAAGAGTGCTTGACCGGGAATGGGAACCCAAGGGCTATTGATACCCAGGGTGGAAGAGCGGAGCTTGAATGGATGGTTGACTGGAGTAGAGTTAACTGCAAGGTTTGCAAGTAGGTTCTGAGTCAGTTGCCAAGAATGGAAGGTTGTTATGCAAGCCAGAGTTGATAGCGGAAGGCACCATTGATGTTGTGCTTCTGTTTGTGTCACACGTAGGGACTGAGGTAGATGGTACTGAGGAAAGGATATGTTGAAGTGAGGGAGACAATAATCCTTAAGCTTGAAGCATGACACAAACCATCTAAAGATTCCTCCTTCACAATCCACACCACACTAAATCATTTCCCTTCATCTTGCAGCTTCTACTAACCAGTTCCCATCTCATAACTTCATCAATTTGATGTTGGTGTGTTTGACCTATCAGGCCAAGGAGTTTTTCATCACCTCCACCACTACTACTGCCATCAAAATTTGAAGGCAATAGGGAGGGAGGAGAGCAGGAAGAGAACTTTGGAGTGATCTTCAAAGCTCATGAAGGAAAAATTTCACAATTTGTATAACACCAGATGCATTGAAATAATTGGTGTGTTAAAGTTTCTAACTGGGCTGTGCTTATTGTACATACATACACGTAATACTAGTTGTTCAATTAAAACAAACTATGAGAATGACTTGTTACATGAAATCATCCAAGTGCAAATCAACACTAACTCCTTTTTAATCACTCCCGCCATTTTTTCTATCCTCAATCAATTCTCAGCCTCCAACAAAGTATTTATTGGTCACTGGATCATGCTTGATTGGCAGCCAATTCTTGAGCTTTGCCGGGTAAGCAATCAGGTTTGTGACAAGCAGTGTGTTGCAGCAGAGGGTGGGGTACCATGGATTGAGAAGAAGAAGTCCCTGAGGCAGGATTGGCACTAGTTGATTGAGCAAGGATCAGAGAGCTGTAAAAACAGGTTGGAGTGAAAGGATTAGCAGAAGGCATTGTGAAATGCATTCTGGGGGGAGCAGCAGGTATTAACTTTTGAGAGGTTGATATTGGAGAACACCCTCTCTTGTAGGCATTGAAGAAAAATTATTTGGGAGGAATGGAGAAAAGCTTGTTGGAGAGCGTCTTTGGGGAGGTGATATGGAAGGATGTTTTTGAGGGGTGAAATGAAAGGATTTCTTTAGGAAGATGAAATGGAAGTATGTCTTTGGGGTGTTAAAATTTAATAAATCCTAAAAGTATGCAAAATTGGAGGTTGTCTCTGAGTTGAGGGAACCAAAGAAAGTCTGCAAAGGGGGAGGATTGGAGATCTTTGAGAATGAGGAATTTGAGATTGCTCTGGGGTAAAAAGGATTCAAGAAGGCTTGCAAGGGAGAAGAGGATGTGAGGGAAATCTAAATTTTATCATCCTCTGAGGAGGGAGGTGGTTGATGATCATCCAAGCTTGTGATGTGATAAGGAGATGAAATGGGTTTTCTAGGCTTGGTCTTGGATTTCTTACTAATCCAGTTAGAGCGTAGATCATTCAAAGTGGGTTTGTTGGAGGTATTTGAAGTATTCAAGACTTTTAAAGGGTGATGGGGGTGACTAGAAATACAAATTTCAGTCCAAGTTTGATGGTTTGAAGGGAATTGATGACTTTTTCCATCACCAGATATAAATTTTTTACAAACATTGGTGCAAGTGGTACAGTGGATGATTTGGCTGGATGCACAAGAGAGTAGGGCTGAGTCATCAATTTTTTCTGGATTGGGTTGATTGGAGTTGGAATTGGGAGTACCTGAGGATAAAATCAAGATGAAACAAATGATGGGGAGGTTAATTACTTGAGTAATCATGGTAGGAGGGAGGAAAGAGAGAAGGTGAAGATGATCAGGGGAGGGTATAAGGTTATATGGAGTCAAGCCTAGGAGGGGGGGCTGACCAAATGATGAGTTGGGAGGACAACTGATTCATAAGGATCAAGAGAGGATGGATTGGAGTTGTTGGTCATGAAGGTTGAGTCTATTTAAATCTTGATTGAGGTTTGATGGATCAATGTTTTTGATTGACAGAGAGGATTGATGGTCAGGTTTTCAAAATACTAGAGACTCTATTCATTGGAGATTGTTGATGGTGAGACTCTCTAACAAGGGTTTTTGTAATGATCTATCACTTTTTGGTGGTAGGAGCTAGCAGTGGAGAAAATGTATTGCCAGGAACTAGGAGAGGGGTGGGGCTCCTAATCAGAAAAATTATCAAACTGTGAACCATTGCTGAAGCTCTGGAACCCGTCTTGGAGGATGCAGCTAAGGTGAAGGGGGGTCTGTTGCTAGTTTCATGGGTTGTTTTATTTAGTTTTTTTGATGAATCAGGGGGAAAATCCAAGGATTAGACTGAATCACTCCCCCAATGGCTGTGATCCTTATTGTATAATAAAGTAAACAGAAACCATAGGGAAGATGAATCAGGGGGACATCCAAGGAAGAAATGTTTTTGATTTGAAAGGATGAGGAGGTGTATGGTGTGCTCGTATAGGTTTTTGGTTTTGATATGGATGATGTGGGGGCATGGATTGGTTTTTGACATTTTGATGGATAGTGGATATATGATGATGCATAAATGGTGTATTTGATGTTTGAAATCCGCCATTTCAAAATACAGCAGTTAAGGGTTAAGTGTATTTCAGAAACCCGCCATGAAAAATGGGGGATTTTGTCAAAAGAAATGGCGGATTCGCTAACTTTTATATGCCATAATATAGGATATACAACAGATGAAAAATATTAGGAGATATGTAATAGATGATTTATTATAAAATAGGAAATATTAATAATAAAATAATAAATATTAGAATTAGAAAAATCTAGAAAATTCTGAGTTACAGAAGTACCCAAAAAATCACAAAAGTTCAAAATGATTTCCCAAAAACTCTCCCTTGACATTTTTTACTTGTATTATTGAACCATTGAAAACCTTTAAAGATAATTTCAATATTCATTTTATGACTCCATACAAGCATTAATAAATGTTACAAAACAAAAAATTATAACTTTAATAAGTCTATTGACCTCATCCTTCAAAAAAATTATGCATTCATTCAAATAAATCAATCCAAATCCATCCTCAAAGTTGAGATGTATGGAGGAAAAACTACTCATTTTCTTGTACTTTTTTGGGAAAATATGCATCCAAAGACCAAGAATCATATCAATTTTGATACTATTGGAAATCAATCTAATGTAGACCATATCCTTGGCCTCCTGATTATTCTTGAACTAAAACCAATTCATTCACCTTCATCCAGTAGTAAAACTGATTGCATTTGATAAAATCCAAATTCCTATCAATTTTTTTTTAAAGAAAAAAAATCTTGGAGGCCTTTATTGCATGCAAATTCTGGCACAATTTCAAGAGAAGTGATTAGAAGATCATGGAAAAAAAATTACTTTCATAAGTAGCAAAATTTTTTGGAAGTTATTCACTTTAATACAAGTAGGATTGGGGTCTCTGTTCACAATGCCAAAGTATTGGCCAATGAATAGGGAAATTTATTTTAAATCCCCAGGGGGTTTTTCTAAATTACAGATGCTAGTTATTATTGATTTTTAGTTTCTAAAATTTCTTGTCTCACTTTTTTGTAAGCAATGATTTTTTCAAATCAAAAATTCTCGGGCTACTATTAAGTCTTCAACTGGTCTTAGAGGTCACATACAACTTGTTGTTCAACCACACTTAAAAATAAATTTTAACCCTGTTTCTCATGATAAAATCTCATTAATTTACTTAAATTTATTGAAATATAGTTTTATATTATTGAAATATATTTTTATATTATTGAAATATAGTTATATATTATTGAAATATAGTTTTATATTATTGAAATATAGTTTTATATTATTGAAATATAGTTTTATATTATTGAAATATGGTTTTATATTATTGAAATATAGTTTTATATTATTGAAATATAGTTTTATATTATGGAAATATATTTTTATATTATTGAAATATATTTTTATATTATTAAATATAGTTTTATATTATTGAAATATAGTTTTATATTATTGAAATATAGTTTTGTATTATTGAAATATAGTTTTATATTATTGAAATATGGTTTTATATTATTGAAATATAGTTTTATATTATTGAAATATAGTTTTATATTATTAAAATATAGTTTGATATTATTGAAATATAGTTTTATATTATTGAAATATAGTTTTTGTTGAAATTCTGTTGAAATTAAGCCTTGCTCTCTCTTTTTTTTTCAACTCTCAGTCTGATTTTGTCTGTCCTGTTGCTGCTGCAAACACTTCATTCCCATATTTTCTTCTTTCCACGTCTCTGCTCATCTTACTTCTACTGACTTTCCAGAGTGTCTTGGCTGACATCACTTCTACGGACCAACCTTGTCCCTCTCCTCCAACAACTCAACCTTTTTGCTCTCCTCCAACAACTGTGGTCCTTCTTGTTGTCTACCTCCAACAACTCTGACTCTAATAACTCGCCATCTCATGCAGTCTGGACCTCTAATACCAATTGGCACCACTCCCTCAAGGTCACTCAGCTCATCAACTGAGTCCTTCTTCTATCTCTGCCAACCGTATTCTACTGCCTGACTGTTCTCATTTGGTGAGAAAAGAACTGTTATCTCCTTGTTTTCTCATCAAACTGTTGTGCTAGCTCCTGGCTCCTCTTGTACTTTTGTCTTGTGGTCTTCTCCTTCAAGTTGTGTTACCTCAAGTTCCTTGTCATCCGGGCCTGGTTTTTGGTGTTTCAAGAATAATTTAAGGATCAAGTTTCATCACAATTAACAGTCAAAGAACGCGCTGCCTTGCCAACCCCCGATCACCACAACCAGATCTGGATTGCACTCATCATGGAAAACCCAAATCCAACCATCCTAAAAAACACAATTGAAGCAATTCCTGTTCTGACTGAGGACAACTTCACCATCTGGAGAAAGCAGATCACCGCTCTTCTGAATCTGGCCCAACTCAAAGATTCCATTGGATCAGATTCTGAGATTTTCTCACCGACTGACAACTCCGTTTGGACCTCTATCCTCATCTCCAAGCTATTGTCCCCAGTCCACACTAACCTAATCACTTCCCAAAACAAGAAAAGTGCCAAGGAAATCTGGAAGGCCATTCTCAAACACTTTGTGTCTTCTTAACCCTCAAATTGATCCAGGGTGTACAGTCAGTTCTCCTCCATATCCTTTGACAAAAACAACATTCAATCATTTATTACTGAAGTGAAGACCCGTGTCAACAAACTTCACAAGATTGGTATTCTTCTTCCTATCAACGTCCTCACCTATATGATCCTAGACAAGCTTCCAGACTCTATGAGGAACATCAATCAGCAAATTACTCACTCCAACGTCCAGTCTGAAATCAATCCCAATGCTGTTCTTGATCATCTTGGAACTCATATGAATGAACAAAGAATGAATAATGGTGCTTCCTTGGGGTCCCAAAAACTATCCTCTCTCTTCACCAACGCCTCAGGCAAATGCAAGCCAAAGAAGCACAATACCATGGCTAATCACCCCAAGCACAAGTGCTGGATGCTGTATCCTCACCTTTGGCCCAAAAATGCAACTCAGCCAGTACAACAGGACTCTGAGACCTATGTGAGTTGCTTATCTCTGTCCCATCCTCCTGGATCCTTGCAATTTGTCCTGGACTCAGGTTCTTCCAATCACATGATTGCTGATCCTTATCTGTTCTTTCAACTATGCTCCACTGCAGAAGGAATGATCAATACAAGCTGCGGCAGGAATTGACTTGAAGTAAAGGGTAAGGGGGAAGTCCTCCTCCAACACAAGCATGGCAAGATTTGACTGAAAGATGTTCTTCTAGTTCTGAATCTGTCCATCAATTTGTTGTCTCTGAGACAACTTCTCCTAGACAAATACACCGTTGATTTTCAACCTGATTTTTTTTGCTGTTTAAGAAGGGTGAACTTGCAATGAAAGGTGCCTATTAAAACCACATTCCCTGCCTTAGGTTTTTGCCCATTTCTTCCACCACGTGTCTCCTATCCTATGCAGAGAATCTTCACAAGTTCCTGGGACATTTAAGCTACCACCAAATGCAAAAAAAGTTAAGTCTCCCCATAAAATAGAGCTCCAACTGTGAATCCTGCGCTGTTTCAAAGATCACCAGAGGATCCTTTCACTCTCAAACTTCCACTGCTGATCAAGTATTTCAGGAACTGCATCTTGACACAATTGGACCTCTTCCTACCTCAAAAGAGGGCCACAAGTATCTGATAACTGTAGTTGATGCGTGCTCACGGTATCTTACATCCATTCCTGTTTTCAGCAAGGATCTCATACCCAAAACCCTTATAGAAGCCATCAATCTGGAAGCCAAACATCTTGGCTACTACCCCTCTGTACTTCACTCCAATTGAGGAACCAAGTTTCTCAATTCCAAGATTTCTTCCTTTTGCAGGAAAAATCTCATTTGACAACGCTTTGCTGACGCTCACATCCCTCAACTCAATGGTCTGATGGAAAGATTCAATCAAACAATCATCAAATCTATTTGTGCCACCCTGAAGGACTCAAATCTTCCACTGAACCTGTGGCACAAAGTTGCCATTGCCAACTCCCTGGCTCTCAACCAGATTCCTACCCACAAGAGCAAAACTACTCTGTACAAGGGGTTCAAGAATCACAAGCTTTCCCTGTCGTACTTTCACCCACTAGGAACATCTGTATCTTATCTTATACTCCCCAAGTACCAGGGCTCCAAACTACTCCCGCCTGGCAACATTGGACACCTGATTGGATATAATCCCAAGATTCACTCTTATTGAATCCTTACAACTTCCAGGTCAATAGTCAACACAAAGCATGTACAACTTTTTGACACTGCATCAAAACCTCTGAAATCCTCCTCAGCTGACAAGTGGTTTTTGGAAGAAAAGACAATTCCCCACAATCCAAATTGACTACCCCTGGAGGAACCCTGCAAGCCTTACAATGAAGAAATGTTGAATGTTGATTTGCAAACTGGCCCATCACCTGATCTTGGCCCCAGCTCTAATCAAGAACCGGAAGCTGAATTGTTGTCCAACATTCTACCTCCCACTTGCGTCCTTAGGGAGCAAAAATTGGCCGTGAAACCTGTCAAGTATAGCTACCACACTGATCACCTGGAACCAATTAAGATTCAAGCGGCCAAGCAAGTTGAGCTGGACTGTATCAAATCCCACAATGCGTGGGAAGACACATCTGTGATTCCTGACTGCTGGCTCTCCACTGTGTGGGTTAATTGCAGGAAGACAGCCACCAAATTTACGCCTGAAATCATCAAGTCCCCTCTGTGCATTCAGGGGTTCAAGCAAGAACCTGGGATTGACTACTTTGACACCTTTGCCCCAACCAGAAAGTTTTCCTCCTTATTGCTTCTCATGACTCTAGCCATTGATAAAGGCCTGCAAATCAAGCAGTTTGAAGTCAAAAGCACCTTCCTGTTTGGTCCCTTAGAAGAAGATCTATACATTAAAACTCCCAAAGAATCCAGTCAAAAATCCCCCTTTCTCAAACTCAAGAAGTCCCTATACAGTCTCAAACAAGCTCCAGCCAACTGGAATCAAACTCTCACCTCCTGGTTTGAAGAAATTGACTTTCAGCAATCCACCTCCAATGCCTGTGTCTACATTCACAAGAACCAAGACTACTTTATCTTCTTTCAAGTGGATGACCTAGTGGTTGTTGGGAAGGTTGACTGTTTTGAAGAACTGTTTCTGAATCGCTTTCCAAACTCCTCCGCTCAGGACCTCAATACTCTGCTGGGAATGAAGGTGGAGTTCAACGGCTCTTCTTTTGCACTGTCGCAGCCTGATCTGATCAAAAAGGGAGTTGATCTCCTCAACCTTTCCAAGTGCCAATCCGTCAAAACTCCCCTCACTCCTAACACCCAACTCACGCCTGCCTCCAATGAGGAGGTCAAAGAGTTTGAAATTCTGGGTGTCAACTACCGGCAACACACTGGAATTCTGAACTATCTATCCAGTTGATCTTGTCCCAACATAGCTTCTGCGGCGTCCATTCTCTCCAGGTTCAATCACCAACCAGGCATTCTAAAGTGGAAGGAAATACTTCACTGCTGGAAATACTTGAAGTCCACCTCCAACTACAAGCTTGTCCTTCATCCTTCCCCTGCTGACAAATCTCAAATTCAGATGTTCACTGATGCAACATGGGCCAATGACATAGACATTCAAACCTCTCAGAGTGGAATCATTGGATTCTGGAAAGGCTGCCCTGTCATATGGACCAGAAACAAGCAAAGGAACATCACTCTGTTGTCAACAAATTCAGAGATGAATGCTCTTTCTGATGGAGTCCAGGAGAACTTCTGGATGAGTCATCTCATTTCTGAACTGTGGGGCGTGCAATTGAAACCAAGTCTATTCCATGTGGACAACAAGGTTCTGATTGAAAAAGTGAAGAATTTTGGATCTAATGCCAAAACCAAACACCTTGAAATCAAAGTGAAACTTATCCAATCTCTTCTTTGCGACAAAAAAATTGAAATCACCCTTATTCTGTTCTCCAACATGATTGCGGACGCACTAACAAAAGCCACCAATTCTCAGTCTCTATCACTTCTTACCTTCAGATGCTTTGGCTCTCCAATTCTTTCCTCATCAAATGATCTGGGGTGTTGAAATTCTGTTGAAATTCAGCCTTGCTCTCTCTTTTTTTTTCGACTCTCAGTCTGATGTTGTCTTTCCTGTTACCGCTGCAAACACTTCATTCCCATCTTTTCTTCTTTCCACGTTGAAAGGATTTCATAGATTTTATTTGAGAGCTAAGAACCAGCAGACAGGAAAAGGGTTGACAACAAGTACTGGTTTGGAATAATTTGAGGTTTTGGATGGTCAAGTGGGCCAGATTGACAAGTAGACAGTTTGATAGAAAAAAAGAGATTTGGAAGACGAGGAAAAGCATAAGTAGATCCAGAGGAGAAGAAAGTTCCAAAAGAAAAGAAAAGGCCCAGAGAAAAGAGAAGAAATATAGAGTCATCAAAGAACCCCAGGGGTGGTCTCCTGGGGATAGGTTTCAGGAGATAGTAGTTGAAGAGAGAGTAGTCGTCCTTCAGGTGCGAAGATGAGTGGCATTCCTAACACCCCTTGTGTCTGGTAGGATGGAGCAGTTCTTTAGTCCGTGACACGGTAGAGTTAAAGATGGATTTCTGGAGGAGACTTAGGGATTTGATCAATGAGGCTTTAGTGAGGGAGTCCGCCACCATGTTCTCTGTAGTGATTAACAATAGATTGAATTTGCAGCCTTGAAATTCCTCCCTTAAACCTTTTGTTTTAATATCAATGTGGCAAGACTTAGAGTGAGAGCCAAATCCCTTGATCTTTTCATTGAGTCCTTTATTATCAATATGAAGAACAGGCTTGGGACTGGGGAGAAAATACATTTCACTTATAAGATTGATGACCCATTTGACTTCTAAGAAACAGTCAAGCAATGCATTGAGCTTGGATTTGGTAGACAAGTAGGTAATATTTCTTTGTCTTGACAAGTTCCAAACAATGGGACTGCCATAATGGAAAATAATAAAACCGTTCTGAGACTTTGGAGAAGAGGGATCATCTCCCCATGTTGCATTGCTGTAACCAGCTATTACTTTTTCATTTGGGTTGAATCAAAGGAAAAGTTTCTTGTCTCTTGTAGTTTTGAGATACTTCCACACTTTGCAAGCTTCCCTCCAATGAGACATACTGGGCTTTGAGTTGAATCTAGCTATACTGGAAACCTCAAAGGCAATATTGGGTTGAGTATACTGGGCAAGATGGTTAAGAAGACCAGTGACCAATTGGAAGTTGATGTTCATTTGAGTGAATTCAGCGTGATCTTCATTGGTAGCCAGCTCTAGATGTAAGTTTTGGGTTAGGGGAGAACAGGTGTCCTTGCATTCAGTAAGACCTAGCTCTTCTAATCCCCAATCCATGTGCTTTGGTTGACTCAAGAAGATCTCATCCTCTTTCACTTCCATCAGCATGCCCATGATTGTGTTAGGTGGGTGACAAGAAGAGTTTTTGAATCTTGTTAAGAAGCTTGACTCAAAGATCTTGCTCTTTCCGAATTGAATGAGGTTGTCCACATGGAAGTAGAGTACTTCCTTCAATTTAGGGTTGTAGTAAAGACAGGGGTCACTACTTGATTTGAGATAGCCTTGAGACTTTATCCACTTGGTCAGCGTTTTGTACCAATTTTTAGGAGATTGTTTTAGTCTGTACAGAGATTTTTTAAGTTTGAGATAGGGAGATTTCCTATGAGATCCTTTGGGGGTTTTGATGATAACCTCTTCCTCCAGGGGTGCATGGAGAAAGGATCCTTTTGCGTTTAATTGAGTGAAGTTCATTTTTTCCTTTAGTCCGTACAAAAGAGTGACTTGTAATGAGCCAAGTTTTCCGGTGGGGGCCCACGTCTCATTGTAGTCAATGCCCAGGATTTTATCAAACCCCTGAACACACAATCTTGCTTTATATTTTACCGGTTCTCCGTGACATTTTTCTTTTACTTTGAAGACCCAGGTGGTGTTAAGGATGTTATTAGGTTCCTGGTAATAGTCTTCCCATACCTCTTGATGCTTAATAGAGCTTAATTCTTCTTTGGTGGCTTTCTCCCATTTGGGCCATTTGGGACAGTTTTGGGCTGCTTTGTATGATGGTGGTTCATAGTAGTGATGGAACCCATAGCGTTGTGGTTTACAAGTCTTACTTTTTGGTTGTTGATATGATTCATTTTTAGGCGTTTTGGGAGCAGAGATTTGTGTAGGTTCTGGTAAAGGGGAAATTTGTGGAGCAGATTTGAGTGAATCAGAATCGGAATCAGGAGCTTCAGGAATATTGGGATTGGAGGCTGAGTCTGAGTTGGTATTTGGATTTTTCCAAAATGTGAATTGTTCGTCAATGGTGGAGAAGTCTGACTTGTTGAGATTCTGTGGTTCATCTGAGAAGAGATCCATTCTGGTTGATTCTAGGAGAGGGAAGTTGTTCAGATGTGTCTTGAGGAATTTAACGTGCTTTGTTTTAATAATAGACCCTAATGAGTTAAGAATGATATAAGAGTGAAAAGAGGGATTGAACCCAACTAGTAACCCTTTGTCCCCCTTTTCATCAAACTTTCTTCCTTTTTGAACACAATTCTTGAGATATATCAGAGGTGAGCCTACAGGTTTAAGATAATTATCTGGAAGTTTCTTATTGAACATGAGTTCCCAGGGGGAAAGGTGATTACCTTCCCAAGGGATTTGGTTGAGCATGAAGCAGCAACTCCTCGTGATTATATGTCAGTAAGTTTTTGGTAGGCAAGAGGACAAAAATGTTTCCCAAGCTGATTCAATTATAGTGCAATTGGCTCTTTCTGCCCAGCCATTATGTTGGGAGTGGTAAGGTTCAGATGTCATCAGCTTGATGTGCTTTGATTTGGCAAAGTCTTTGAGATTTGAGTTAGTGAATTCCTTGCCTTTGTTGGAGAAAATCTCAGAGGGATAGTAGTTGAGCCATTTAGCTTCAATCTCGAGCATATTTATTACCACTCTTGGAGTCTTGTCTTTAGAATTGAGAGGGAAGGCGGCTAAGTAGCTGGAGTAATTGTCTACTAGGGTCAGGAGGTATAAGTGACCGTTCTTTGACTGTGGGGAGATTGGTCCGACAAGGTCAAGGTGAATTTCTTCAAGAGGTTTATTTGAGGGAGTAGATACAGCTGAGAACGGAGATCTAAAAATCTTGCTCTTTGCGCAACTGTTGCATTGAAAATGGTTCAATTTGTTGTGAGTAAAAAGGCCTTTGAGAATTGGCTTGAGAGTAGAAATTGCAGCGTGGCCGTACATCTTGTGGATGTCTTCCAGAGATAGACCTTGATTCAACGCCGAGTTTGGGGAGTGATTGATATGATTGAATGAAATTCCTTTCCCTATTATCCTAGGCTTCTCTATGACAAACAGGTTGTCTCTGATAGAACCTCTGAGTATAGTCTGACCCATGCTTGTGACGCGGAATTGATCTTGGTTTTGAGTGAGATTGTATCCTTTTTTTGCTAGTAATCCCAGGCTGATGAGATTCACAACTATGTCCAGGATATAGGCGCAATCTTCCAAAGTAATGATTGAGTCCTTCCATTCTAGTTTCACTGTCCCTGTGCCGCGTATCTTTAGGTTGGCTTTGAGCTTGCCAGTTTTCACCTCTTCCAATTCATCTTGCATTTGTAGTGAGGAGAAGTATCTCTTGTAATTGAAGATATGGATATTGGCACCAGAATCCAGAATTAAGTTTGGACTACTGTTGGCATTTATCCAGAGATTCAGAAGGGCGTGATAATTGATGGTGGGTTGTTTGTTGATTTTACTCTTCCACTCATTTTGTTTTTCAAACCACCAACTAGGAGCAATCTGAGGATGTAAGTGGAAGCAAGATGATTCAGAGTGAGGTGCGTTTGGATTGTGATATCCTTCTCTGCAGTGCATTTTGATTCTTTTTGTCTCTTTCTCAGATTTAGTTTTTGTTGTTACTAGGGTGAGATCAGAATTAGACTTGGTAGTTTTTGACTGTGCCTTACGCTTTTTGTTGTATTGGATTAGATGGTTGAAGACCACATCCACAGTTAGATGTTTTTCCACGTGCATGATCTGCTGTTTTAGATTTTCAAGAATCGGAGGGAATTTAAAGAGGACCAGGTAAGCAAGGATATTGTTGGGAAATTCAATGCCAACATTGGTCATTCGGGTTAGGGCCTTTTTTGTGTTGGTCACAAATCCTTCAATAGCGTTTTTGTTGAAGCTGAAGTGGAGAAAGGATTTGAATAATTGTGCTTGATTGGCAGTCTCCAATGAAGCAAATTGTCAAGTGATTTCCGCCCATAGAAGTTTGGATGAATTTATGTTGTTGGAATTGACAAAATTGGTGTGTGTTGTGTTATCCAATTTGGAAAGGATAACTGCCCTGATTTCGCTATCCTTTCTTATGGAGAGTTGTCCCAAATTTCTCGTGATAGTATCTTTTATATCCTTGAGATTGAACAGAATCAGCATTTTTTCATGCCAGATTGAGAAGTTTTCTTTGTTGAGAGGTGGAATTGCATCAACCTTGGCCTTTGATGCGACTTGATGGAAGTAGTCCGTAGCTCCTACTTGTTCATTCATCTTTATGGTGAGTTGGGATGTCCGTTTTTGGCTTTTAACAGTGATATTATTTCATAGATTTTATCTGAGAGCTAAGAAACAGCAGACAGGCAAGGGATGACAACGAGTACTGGTTTGGAATAATTTGACGTTTCAGATGGTCATGTGGGCCAGATTGACAAGTACACAGTTTGATAGACAAAAAGAGATTTGGAAGACGAGGAAAAGCATAAGGAGATCCAGAGGAGAAGAAAGTGCCGAAAGAAAAGAAAAGGCCCAGAGACAAGAGAAGAAATCTAGAGTTGTCAAAGACCCCAGGGGGTGGTCTCCCGGGGATAGGTTTCAGGAGATAGTAGTTGAAGAGAGAGTAGTTGTCCTTCAGGTGCACATACAAGTGGCATTCCTAACACACGTCTCTGCTCATCTTACTTCTACTGAATTTCCAGAGTGTCTCAGCTGACATCACTTCTATGGACCAACCTTGTTGCTCTCCTCCGACAACTTGAACTCGTTTCTCTCCTCCAACAACTCTGGTTCTTCTTGTCGTCCACCTCCAACAACTCTGACTCTAATAACTCACCATCTCACGCAGTCTGGACCTCTAATACCAATTGGCACCACTCCCTCAAGGTCACTCAGCTCATCAACTGAGTCCTTCTTCTATCTCTGCCAACCCTCTTCTACTGCCTGACTGTTCTCATTTGGTGAGAAAAGGACTGTTATCTGAATCTCTGTTATCTCCTAGTTTTCTCATCAAACTGTTTTGCTAGCTCCTGGCTCCTCTTTTCCTTTTGTCTTGTGGTCTTCTCCTTCAAGTCGTGTTACCATAAGTTCCTTGTCATCCGGGCCTGGTTTTTGGTGTTTCAAGAATAATTTCAGGATCAAGTTTCATCAGTTTTATAACTACTTAAATTCAATCAGTACCCTGATGACCTGTTCTGTAATTCATTCCATCTTTAACTTTCAATCTGTCTTCTTGAATTAATTAAACTGTTATTACTCTCATCTTATGGGGATCAACAGATCATAGTATCCTTTTGCACTGTTGAATTTATTTCTTGAATTAATTTCTGCCTCATCAGGCAGGCTTTTGCCATTTTTTTTCTGGAAATTTCAATAAACTCCTCATTACTAGCTTTTTCCATCTTCTCATCAAGCTACTTTCTGCTTACTAAAGTTTTCCAATATCAATATAGCTAACATATTCCCTCTTGTATTTTATCATCCATACTCAATCCTTTGATAATTCAACTCCTCATCATTGGTATTACAAAATTCTTTAAGTTTTACACTATTCTTCTTCTATCTCAAAGGTGAAATAGATGCCTCTTAACATAAATATTAACCATCAATTTTGCCAATTAAATAAATTTATTTTAAAAAAAAACAAGCTTCCTACATTAGGGCCTATTAGAGTTAGCAAACCCGCCATTAGAAACCTGCCATTTTCTTTGACCAAACCCGCCTTTTTTAATGGCGGGTTTCTGAAATACACATACCCCCTAACTGGTGTATTTCAAAATTGCGGTTTTCATGAAAATGGCGGGTTTCAAACATCAAACCCGCCATTATAATCCATCCACCATCCATCACATGCAAAACACCCATCCACACCTCCACCTCAGCAAATCCATACCAATCCCATCTACATTGCATCACACACATCACATCTCCATCACATCACACACATCACATCTCCATAACATCACACACATCCCATCACATGCAAAAAACTCATCCACACCTCCACATCCTTCTCACCCTCAAG
The DNA here is from genome assembly GCA_025617555.3 of Puccinia polysora. NCBI lineage: Eukaryota > Fungi > Basidiomycota > Pucciniomycetes > Pucciniales > Pucciniaceae > Puccinia > Puccinia polysora. The sequence goes on along the minus strand of CM062620.1, from coordinate 15,901,767 downwards.
CCTTGGAGATCTTCTACCGAGCCAGAAAATTGATCTTTTCAGTCACCCACAAGTGGACCCCAGTCACCCCCTAAAGTTGGACTCCACAACCCACCCTCCGCCTCCTCACCACTAACCACCAACAACAGGCTCACCACACCCACCAATTAAAAATCACTGTCTCCATCTCCAGGTCAGTCTCCTTATCTCAACTCCCTTTTTGATTTCCTTGCTAACAGCCCTCATTTCCTCTCCCATCTTTGTTTCCAGCCCACCCCAGTATGCCCTCCCCCCTCCCGCTCAATCCACCCCCCCCCCTTGTTGCACTTTTGCTAACCACTCTTCCCTTGCTTCCTCCCTTGGAACCCCCCCCCCCCCCTTTGACCAACAAACAGGCCAATTGACTTCCCCCCCCTTTGACCAACCGACAGGCCAATTGACTGCCCCCCCCTTTGACCAACCAATGGGCCAATTGACTGGCCCCCCCTTTGACCAACCAACGGGCAAATTGACCCGCCCCCCCCCTTTGACCAACCAAAAGGCCAATCAACCAGACCCCCCCCTTTGATTGATCAGGGGGCCAATTGACTGGCCCCTCCCTTTGACCAATCAATGGGACAATTGACCGCCCCCCCCCCTTTGATTGATCAGGGGGCCAATTGACCGCCCCCCCCCCTTTGACCAATTGATGGTCCATTGAATTTTTGATGGAAGATTTGAATTTAGAAGGATTTATTTTTAATCTTTGGATTGTTGAGTTGTTTTTATTGAGGAGTGGTTATGGATGATGAGTGGCTTGTGGTGTGGTGAGTGTGTGGTGTGGTGATGAGTGGTGTGGTGTGTAGTGGACTTTTGTAGCATGCTATTATATGATGAGGCTGAGAGTTTTGACAGGCAAATTGGCTCATCTGGCAATGTCACACTTAGCTTAGCGGTTAAAGCATTACTCACCAAGGTTTAGGTCATGGGTTCAACTCCAATAGTGTGCAAATAAATTTTGGCTTATAACTCTGCCACTGCCCTCAAAATGTTATACAAAAAATTCATGCCCTTATTAATCCTCACCCCAAGCGCAGCAGGTGCATGGGAGGGAACAAGATGGGAGTAGATGATTTGAAAAAAATACAGAGACAGGGATAGAATAGGGGTTGAAACTCTCAAAATGTTATAAAATGAATTTGATCCCTTCTTGATCCTCACCCCAATCAAAGTATATGGTTTGTAGGGAACAAGATGGGAGGAGATGATGTGAAAAACATTGAGATGTCAAAAGAATAGGGCTTGCAACCCTCAAATTCTGAAATGAATTGAATCCCTTCTTGATCCTCACCCCAATCAAAGTATACGGTTGGGAGGGAAAAATATAGGAGGAGATGATTTGATAAACATGCAGAGATGTGGGAAAAATAGGGCTTTCAACCCTCAATATTTTATGCAATGAATTGAATCCCTTCTTGATCCTTACCCCAAATTTAGTAGGTGGATGAGAGGAGATGATTTTGAAAATATACAGAGACTGGGAAAGAATGAGGCTTGTCAGCATTGGCTAAAGGGGAAATTTTTGGATTGATAGTTCATGAATTTATTCCTCATTTGTTTGGATGAAAGAGCCAGCCTACCTTAGTTTTATTCTTTAGTTCATTGGCCATCAGGAGATAATCATTAAAATTAGAGGATGGAGGTTGGCAAATTTGTGTTTCATTGTTGGTTGGATCCAAAGCAAGTGTCATATTTGGAGGGAATTTGAAGCCAGTTTACCAGGATGATGTGAGCAGCTCTCTTGATCTGAATTGAGCCTTTGGAATCTAATGGGGGGGGATTGTTGGATTTTGATTTCCTGGGGGATGTTTGCTTCTGTTGAGTGGACTTGTGGGGGGAGGTTTTCTGAGGGGCCATTTAAAAAGAGTAAGAGGGATGAAGGGATGAAGCAATAAAGTGATGAAGCAATGTGATGAAAGCAGGGATTAAGCAATGAAGCAATGAAGTGATGAAGCAATGAAGCAATAAGAGTTAGGATGTGATGAAAGGGGGGATGAAGCAATGAAGCAATGAAGCAATGAAGCAATGAAGAAATGAAGAGATTCAGCAGTGAAGCAATGAAGCAATGAAGCAATGAAGCAATTAATCAATGAAGCAATGAAGCAATGAGAGAATGGATGTGATGAAAGCAATAAAGTGGTGAGAGTGATGAAGTGATGAGGATAGAAATGAAGCAATGAGAGTGATGAAGTGTTCCAATGAGGTTGGAGGATGAAACCAGGGGTGATGATGTGAAATGACACGTGGTTGAGCTGTTGAAAGCCTTTATAGAATTGAATTGAAAAAAACCCACTTATTTCATGTTAACTTTGACATGTCTGATGTGAAATAAGTGGGTTTTTTGATTTTTAATGGCGGGTTTGAAATTGCATATTTTGGTTGAAACCTGCCATTAAACAATGGCAGGTTTGCTTAACTTTGATACACCCTATTATTTTCATTTCTATATTAATTTCATTATCATAGAATAGAAAACAAAGAGAATTTTTCCAAAAACATTGATATTTTATTTTTTTGGTTGATTTTACAAGATTTTTAACTGGTAAGAATTCCTCTGATATAAAAAATTATTATCTGTTTCTTGAACCAAGAAAATCATAAGATTATGATCCTTGGTTCTAAATAATATAACGCAATCAAAAGTGTTTGTAAATTAACTTCATCCAGTGGTCAGTTCTTCAAGATTGGTGAACTGTGGAATTTTATCTTACTAAAAATAAATCCCTTGGTTCATTACCACAAGACACACCTTCTTTTATGATTTGTTGAGGTTTCAATATTTTTTGTTGAAAGAATTCTCAATCAAATGAGAATAAATATTTCAACCTTGCATTTACAAGCACCCAAAGTTCCCAATTTTAAAAACCTAAATATCTGATTCACTCAAGGTTTTTACAGGTAACCCACATGGGGTTGATTCTTCAACAGGCTCAATATGAGAAATTTACAGGTAATCAATTGTTTAATAGAACCCAAATATGACCTCCAACTTTCAAATTTCAGGAAATTTTTTTCCAAAGAACTAAGATTTTTTACAAGACTGAAAAATGAAAGAAGTCAGAAATTCTACTCAAATTTAATACCTTGGAATCAACTAACTGGACTAATTAATCCTAAAATGAAGCTAAGAATTTTTCCATAAACTTTGTTTCATTCTTATCAAACCCACTTTTCTCTCTTATGACCTAGAATAATAATTCTTGTTTTGAAGTACTTTTGTAAATAAAGAAAAGAAAAAGCTCAATAAAATAAATTTAAAATACACCAATAAAAGAAACACCTGGCTCAACATGGAATAAACCTATTTTCAATCCAAGTAAACAATTAAAAATTTTACAATCAATGCATGGTTAAATAACTGGTGAACCTATGATTTGATTCCTGTATCCAAATTTTTACTTCATCTGAAATCCTTTCAATACAAATACAAGGAATTCACCTCCATTGCTTCCAACCAGGTTTTCTTCCTTTTTTTTTTGGGGGGGGGGGTTTGTTTGATTGAGATGAGGCATCAACCATGAGTTTTCTAGGGGAGTGGTTTTTCAACCTCCAACTCTTGTTTTTAGTAGATGGATATGGTTAAAATTCCACAATTGGATTAAAAATCTGGGAATAGGTGCTTCCAGGTTTTTTTTTTGCAATCCTATTGATTGGAATGGAGAAATTGAAACTTCAGGAAGATCATGATTTATTTTTAATTAGGAGAGAGTTTGGTTTCTTAATGGAGGGCCTGGAAGCTTTTCAATTGTTTTTTTTGTTAGAAAAATTTTTATCCACTTTTGCTAAAACTTGATGGCAGCTGTGATTGGTGAGAGAGGGTGGGATGAGGAGAAGATTGGGAGTTTTTGGAATTCCAGGAATATTATCTGATCTATTTGTATCACAAGGCCAGGGTTTTATTTGAGTTTTTTATGGTTAATACAATGAATGTGGTCCATTTCAATGAGTGAGAAGATTGTTTAGCTAAAATTAAGATATGGTTGAGGATAAAGGTGAATGAGGGAAAGGGGGTGGGGGGTCAAGAGGAAATGAAAATTAGTACACATAGCTTGAGAGGCTGTTTTACATTATTCTATGGTTTTTTTACCAAAAAAATATTAGCATCATGTAGAAATTTGAGCTATGGGTGAATTAAAAACTTAAAACAATTTGAGTCATTTCATTTGAGTATATCTTGCCATTTTTTAGAATGTTCATAGATAAATCTGGGTATTTTTGACAAATCTCCTCAGGGTATATATCGTATAGCTTGTGCTCATTGGATATTGGAATATATCTTTATCAATAAAAGGGATTATTATCCAGGAAATAACTGGTAATGCTGTGTCTGAGTGGAATAAGATCCAAAAAAGAGTGAATTACTCAATTGGTGTTAATAAATATCCAAGATACCTGTAGTAACAAAGCAAATTTGATTTTTTTAGGCATAGAGGGTTCATTTCTAGAATTATTATGATGCAAGGCTGGGGTTTTTGGGTTAAAATTCTGAAATAAGTGTCAGATAGAAGCCATTAATAACAGAATTATCTCTTTATAAGTGCTTTATTAATTATTGAATTGTTATCTTGGTAATCATTGAGCTGTTTCTTAGTCAAAATACATTCTGAGGAGGTCCTTTATTTATAACATTCATTAATATGTATCATGGTTCCTCTAGTTATTCTAAGGGCAAAAAGAGGATTAAGGAGCCATTTGGGGAAGAATAAGTGCAAAATTGACAAACAGAGAAGATATTTGGTATTGGACAGGCTTTGGAGGAGAACTAGATTAATTTTGTATATTTAGCTGCAGATTACAGGTTTGGTAGTTGGGGATCTAGACTCAAGAAAGCTTTAATTTTTATCATGAAATTTTTGGAGGAATAGATTTGTGGGTTGAATTTTGGGGAGAGAAAAGTATTTTTAAATTGAAGATGATGGATTACAGAGAAGTGATGATGGAAGAGATGAATCTCAGTTTAATACATTTACATAAAAAGGACTTTTCTATGGATGCAGAAATTGCAATGGTATGATAAAATCCAGAATTTTGTCATAACCACAATGTGACTCTCTATTCCCATTCTCCTCAGGCATTCTCAACCCTCAGTAAACTCAACCTCTACCACTGGATCTACCAGCTACACCTCCTGAGCTATCTCCCTGAATTCCCTCCAGGTCATAGGAAATCTCCCAGGCTCTTCCTCCCTCTCTATGTATTGGTACATCCTACATCTCTCCTTTAACCTAATTGGTAAGAGAGTTACATACATATCCCATACTGTAAATCCATAGTAGATACTCCTGGCTGGACAACCCACACTTCCAGTTCAGTACAGTGGCTAGACAAAAGTTTTGGGACTGTTTGTCAAAGAAACCACACCTGGGTACTTCAAAAAATTTAGATGAAGCCCAGGGTGCCTTGTTCCTGGTTTTGACCATCCCATCTTTGGGTGCCCACTCCACTTGACCAATTGAAACATGGCCAAAATCTGCATTTTTTGATATCAAAATTTCAATAATTGATTGATTCAAAAACAAACCTAGTAAGTATATTATTTGGAATCTTACTCTTGATCTTTGATCCTGACTCATGAGATCTCTTTTTGACGTATATTCTTCAATGCGCAATGGGTGTTTTAAAAGATAAAGATGATAAAACAAACCAACAATGGTATAATTGCAATGGTTGGAATTAATTTCTGAGCAATTTAAAAATGCCCAACCCCAATTTAACCTCAGGATAAGATAACCTCAAGCATTCCAAGGCACCTCAAATCTGACAGAAAGTAGAAGAATTGAAAGATATGGTTTTCAGATGCATAAAAAACTTGAAGGAACATTTTTTGAGAGTTTCAATGACTTCCAACCCACCTCTCTCAAGATTATCACTACAATCTCACCAAGGCATTGAAAACTCAAGATCAATCAAAATTGGTTTTAATTTTTTTTAGAAACCCTCAAACTTAATTTTTCTTTCATTCAAATGATTCCTTTTGATCCTGTCTAACAAATCTGTAAAGAAGAAAGAATATCAATGGTACAGAATTTTTCAATGTTTTTTTTCTTCTACAGCATGGTTTTTGAGGTTTTTGTGCTTTATAAATTTTTTTTTAAAATTATAATTTGATTTTTTTTCAAAAAAAACCAATTTTTGTATAATTAAATTACAGATGCTGAAATATTTAAACTTATGAATAAATTTAATTACATGCCTTTTTTTGAGTGATAAATTTAGCTTGAAAATAAACTGACTGTTTTTGGTCAATCAGTCCCATTATTTTTTTCTACCCACTGTACATGTCACACCTTCCTGGAAAGGCCCACTACCTTATCTGTCAAGCCAATTCCTCCAGTTTAATTGGTCAACATGTAATGCCATGGGGCACCCCAGCCAAACACCAGTCATCCGTCCTCAAGTCCTCTACCCAGCTCTCACACATACTGGCCTCTCCTGCCTTCCTGGACTAACTCCCCCCAAGGAATTAGTATACTACTTCTTATTGGTTAGTCCCTTCAAATAGGTGTCATCTCAGCACAAGAAAGCCAACCAGCCTTCCTTAATCATATCAACTTCCCCTTTGGTGATAATCTTATAGGATTCAGTAAACCAGTCCTACTTCAATATACTTACTTGTGGATTCCACTCATATTCTATTCCAAGCATCCTTTTCATTAATTCATCCCTTATCATTTCAATCATACCTATCCTCCCTATCATGAGTTCTGTGGGCAGTAATTCCTGTGCTCTCAGCCCCTTGCATGCCAGGGGCAGTGGAAGTTGGGACAACTGGGAATTCAATGCATGAGAAATAAACAATGTATGTTGGGGAAAATTGGAAGGAGAATGTTGAGGATACTTGGGATTCTGGAAACTTTGTGGGAGACTATCTTGATGAAGCATCACTACATTAGATTGAAAAGTAAGGCATTGGATATATTACTTGAGGATTTTTTATGTCATGAAACTCAGGAAAGGGGGATGTGTGTACTTTTGGAAAAATAGGAACTATGCAGGAATTATTTTATTCAAATGGAAATATATGAAAAAAGGAGAAATTCAAGATGTTAAATTAGAATTTTGTAAGGATTAATCAAATATGCAACAGAGATGAAATGTGTTGAAATATAAGCTAAAATCCATCACTTCACTCGGAAAACTGCAAGAATCCAAATGTTGCTGAGCCACAGGCAGTTCTGTGGAGGGGAAAAGGTTCTGTTTAGGCTGCCCTCCTGAGAGTTACAAAAATATTTAAATGTAACCATAATCAAGGTCCAGAACCTTGTAAATGAGGAATAAATAGAAAGGATGCATTTTGATAGTAGTTGGTAGCAATGGAAACAAAACTAGCTGAGGCAAGGTGATGCGGGAAAATAATTGAACAAACAAACCAAATTTTGGTTCAGAGTTCAATAGAACAAGGCATTTTTAAGTGACAACACCCACAATCTAATAAATCTGGTCATCAGCAGAAGATTAGGAAAGATCAACTCAATCCCAACCAACCTCCAGGTTCTCAATAAACCTGCCCAACTCTCCATAATTAAGCGCTTGAAGGGTACCAGATAACTGTGGGTGGCTGTGCAAAACAAAGCAATTTGTTTTACAAAGCTCTAGAAGCAAAGCAGTAACAGATTCAAACAATAATAACCCAGCACTTCTCAAGGGACTGAAGATAAGCTTGGCTTAATTTAACTTCAAAGAAATAAAGGGAGTTTTAACACTCCAGGTTTCAAGCTTAAAGAAACCTGTCAGTCAAAAGTGACTGGTTTGGGAAAGGCAATCAAATGAATGATCAAGACCAAAGTGGTCAGAGAAAGGGATCAAAAGAGTGGCTTAACACACTCAAGAATTCAACAAAATGAATTCTTCTTCAACCAGCAAGGCTATTGGTTGGTGATAATGGATAAGGCCACAGAGGGAAGGATCAAATATTTGATTATGGAGGCTCAAGGATCAGGGGGCAATCATAGATAAATCAAGCTTAAAAGATGGAGGATCAATTCCCCGGATGATGGATCAGATATTTTGACTTGGATGAGAATGATGATGATATGATAGCTGGATGATAGCTGATAATGGAATGATGATTGGGAAAAAAGGCAGGGGAGAGCCCCTGTTGAATATTTACAATTTGATGACACAGATGAGAGCGCAAAAAAAACTTTTTTTTTTGATGGATCAGAGCCTGGAAAAAAAACAATGATGATAAAAAAATATGGCAACAGAATGAAAATGACATGAAAAAAAAGATATGAGAAATCAAGGAAAACAGCCCGTGTAAAGGATGAAAGCGGGTGGAGGATGTGAAACGGCAAGATGGCAGGTGAGAGGCAGGTGGATGGACAACCGCAACTTTGCGGACATGGGGCCGCAAAGTGTTTGCGGATGTTGGGTTCCAATACCAATGGGAGGAGCAACAATGGTGAAGCTGGAGGGTATGATCTATCACAATGGGATGGCAGAAATCCGCACAGAGGACAGCAAACCACCCAAACAACGGGATGATTGATTGAAGGTATTGAGAGTGGTGGGAAGACCAAAAGGGGTGACCCATTATACAAACAGTCAACCGCTTTCCTCTGTTGCTGATAGGTGTTGGAGGATGAGTGGGGAAATGAAAACCAGGGTGTTGAATGTTGATGGAAATGATCAATGGAGGAAGACAGAAAGGATTTGTTGGTGCTTGGATTGGGTGGGTGACTCATTGGGCCGGAGGAGATAGGACAAGGAGCAGTGGATGAGCTGGTGGAATCCAGGGATGACCCTGACAGCTGCAGGCAACAGCTTGTGGTCCTTCAGGATTGAGGAGGTGATGATGTTAATTTTTGGTTGATGATGGTTGTTCTGGGTTAGCATCAATATGTTTCTTGACCAGATTGATTGGTTGATGATGGTCAAAATCTCTGAAGGGGTGATGAGGGTGATTGGTGGTGGTGATGGAGAGCGTTTGTGTGTGCTTGGCCAAGAAATTTGGGTACCAAGCGCAACAAGGAGGAGTTTAACCCAGGATCTGTGGATTTGGAAGTGCTAGAGGCCCTTCATAGACCGCTAGGACAATGAGAAGTTGTAATATGGGAAAGAAGGAGAGTACCCATAGCACCAATTTTTTTTTTTTTTTAAAAAAAAAAAAAAACCTTTGGCCAAATTTTCTTGAGGTGTACCAATTTGGTCACCACAACAGGCAATTTACCCTGGCATGTCACTGCCACCTGCACGCGGCCTTCCACCTCCTCCTCTTCCAGTTACTACCACCTGAGCTCTCCAACAACCTGCTCTACCTCTCTCACCCGCTCTGCTTCAATTCATCTTGTCTCTTCCTCAATCCTCTTCCCTCTTTCTTCTTCTTTTATTCTCTCTGTTTATTTTATCTTCTCTGTTCTTCTCTATTGCTCTAATTCAAGTCTTCAACTTGACCCTCTCAGTCTTCACTAACTCAACACTAAACTGACTCAACCATCCCAATGCTCAAGTCACTACTCCTCTTTGTTGGATTGAATCTCAGATCTACTTGAGGATCTACAGACTACAGGTCCTTCTTGTTTTTGGTGAGAAAGAGCTATGTTGCTGCCTCTCCAAGCCTAGCTTTGTCTCCTTCTCCTACTTATTTCTTTCAACACTCACCTTCACTACCAGTCACTAAACAGCCAGCTTCTCCATTGTCCTTTTCTCAAGTTCATATATTACTCCTTAGAATTAATATCTGAGGGTGTGTCTCCGCATCTTTATTTTCTCCAATCATTCTCTTCTTAGGCTATTATTTATCTCTTCTTTTTACAGGGCTTGGTTCTACTTCCAGTTATTTTTTTAAATATTTGAAATGTTATATATACTAAAAAAAATTAAATGTCAAATTTTCTATTAATCAAATCTTATTTGGAACCAGGCTCCCAACATGTACTCAATAAATCCTACTATTCTCAAAACTGCCATAAAGGAAATTCCATTACTAACCCAGCACAACTTCAATATCTGGCAAACACAAATAAAATTGCTTCTTAATCTGGCTAAACTGAAGGACCTGATGGGACTTCCTGAGTCAATCTCTTCTGAAAGCAACACCATTCTTACATCAATCATCATCTCCAAACTGTCCCCAGCCTTTCACTCAAATATCATAACTTCCAAAAACAAGGAAGATGCCAAAAGCATCTGGAATGCTCTCCTTAAACATTTTTTCTCATCCAAGCTGGCTAACAAAGCCCATGTCTACAAGAGCTTCACCTCAATGGCGTTTGATGAGTCTAACATTCAAATTTTTATCACTGGGATCAAGTCAGGAATAACCCGCTTGCACAAAATTGGCATAGTACTTCCAACTGATATATTGGCGTAGATGATACTAGACAAGCTGCCTTCTACCCCCAACATGAAAAGAATTCAACAATCAATCAATCACTCCGCCATGGAATCAGAAATAACACCCAATGCTGTTCTTGACCACCTACAAATTCATCTCAATGAGCAAAAGATGGCTGGAAACAGATCATCTTAAGTTGGATCACCCCTTACTCTCTCCACAGACGCCTCTAAGACGCGCAGACAAAATAAACACAAAACCCTGGCAAATCACCCCAAGAGTAAATGCTGGATTCTCTATCCGGATCTCAGACCTCCTCCTTCCAATTTCCAGGGTCACAAAACCATCATCTATCTGTCTTACACTCAAAACTCCAATACCCTCCTCTTCATACTTGATTTGGCCCCTCCCACCACATGGTGGCTGACTCTAATCTTTTTGAACTCCTAGAAAACAGCCACAAAGGATCAGTAAACAGTATTTGTTGGTTAGAAACCTTTGAGATCAAGGGAAAATTGACTCTTTGTTTTTCCTCTGGATCAACTGACTTTGTTATGAACAATGTAATCCATGTCCCTCAAATCTCTTCCAATCTTCCATCCTTAAATTTCCTGCTGCTCAACAACTTTGTAATATTATTTCAACCCAACCTTTTCCTAGTAGAAAAAGACTCAGAAACTGTTTTCAAAGGATTTATTTGAACCATATTCCTTACTTCGATCCTTTGCCCAGACATATGTGCTCCTCTCATCTCTCCTTGGCTGAAAATCGTCATAAGTCCCTTGGACATGTAAGCTACCATTTCCTCCAAAAAAAATTAAAATCCAAATCAAACTAGATTCTAAGTGAAAATAATTCTCTATATATAAGATCACCCAATCCTCCTTCAAGGATTGTTTTTCAAGGGCAAGCAGGCTCTTTGAAGAGCTGCACCTTGATACCATTGGTCCTCTTCCTCTCTCCACTACAGGTAAAAAGTAATTTCTAACTATTGTGGACTCTCACTCTAGACATTGCACTGCCCTGCCAATCAAAGGAAAGGATGAGACAATGGACAGATTAATCCAACGCATAGAGCTAGAAGCCAAACTCTTTGTCTACTTCCCAAGCGTTCTCCACTACAATTGTGGACTGAGTTTGTCAATGTACTTCTCACCAACTTCTGCCTCTCCAACCATATCTAGCATAGAGTTTCCAATCCGTACACCCCTCAACAGAATGGTCTAGCGGAACAACACAACAGAATGGTTCTTGACTCCCTGTGTACCCTTCTTCACAACTCTGGATTTCCTTCAAATCTGTGGAATGAGATGATCTCCTCCTCAACCCTTACTCTTAATGAAATTCCCTCACATAGAGCTGAGAATTCCCCCTACACACTGTTAAAAAATCACATGTTACCCCTATCATATTTTCACCCTATAGGCAATCCATTCTTGTACCTTTTTCTGCCAAAATCTACTCAAAACAAGCTTGATCCTCCTGGAGATAAAGGATGGATGATTGGATATAATCCCAAAATTCAGTCCTACTGCATCCTGACCGCTGGAGGAAAGACTCTGGATACAAAGAACATTAACTTCCTAGAGTTCTTGAAACAGAAGTTTCCACCTTCCAGCACAAGCCAGGAGCCGTTTGAAGTTGTTCCGTTGGCTGCCAGAACCCCTCAGGAGAGTTCAAACACAGGCAAAACTGACTCCATTGAAACAATATTGGACAACAAAGAAGCGGCTGTCATTGAGGCCATCCTTGTGCCTGAACCCTCTGCTGCTCCTCCAACCATTTCAATTCCCACTGGCAGAGTTCTTTGCAAGCAAATGGCCAACATTTGTCCCAAGAAATACAGCTATTTCTCCCAATCCTCTGACTCCCCCCAGGTTTTTGCTGCTAAACTTGTGGAAATAAAAAACATAGAGGAGCAAAATGTCAAGGAAGATTACAACAGCACTCCTGATTGCTACCTAAAGACCACCTGGGCCGTCTGCAAAAAACTGGCTTCCTCCTCCACTCTTGAAAAAAAAGCTTGTCTCTGCATACAAGGGTTCCTGCAGGCTCCTGGTATAGACTTTGACAACAATTTTGCTCCCATGGGAAAATAATCCTCCCTCCTGATTCTGCTTACCTTTTATATTTTAAAAAATTTTCCAATTTGAAAATTTGATGTCAAGAGCACCTTTCTATATGCTCCCCTCAAAGAAGAAATCTTCATCAAAACTCCTGCGGAATTGACTCAATCTTTTAAGTTTCTCAAACCAAAAAGATCTCTCTATGGGCTTTGCCAGGCTCCACTCAACTGGCATGAAACTTGAACGGACTGGATCAAATCAATTAATTATCATCAATCTGAGTGCAACACCTGCCTCTTCATCAACCACTTTTCTCTCTCTTACATCTTTTTCCACATGGAAAACCTTGTGGTTTCCAGTGACATGGCTCAATTTCAAAAACCATTTCTAACCAGATTTCCAGATTCCTCCACCAACTCTCCAGACCTACTGCTTGGCATGGATATTGTTGTAAAGGACACCACGTGTCACCTCTCCCAGATGGCTCTAATAAATGAAGGCCTCAAAATACTCAATCTTCAGAATTGCCGGTCCATTTTGACACCTCTATCTCCTCACTTCCAACTCACCCCAGCCACTCACAACAATGCTGAGGCCTTTAAACAGCTCAATATCAACCATTTTCAATTCACAGGGATTCTCAACTAACTATCATGCAGGACCCTCCCTGAACTGGCCGCCACTGTCTCCATACTATCTAGATTCAACCATTGCCTGGGTCTCTCTCACTGGAGGGAGGTTTTGCACTGCTGGAGGTACCTTAAGGGTACCGCTACCTCAGTGCTGACCCTTTCCCCCAATCCCTCCCTTCCCATTCAACTCGCCTACCACAATTACCCTACCTGGGGCATCAATCTAGGTGATAGAACCTCCCAAAGCGGTATCATCTGCTTCTGGAAAGGGTCCTCAATTAGCTGGAGCAGCAAGAAACAGAGCAAAATCACTATGTCATTGAGGGATTCTGAAATGAATTCACTGTCCGACGGGGTTCAGGAAACCCAATGGCTATGTCATCTGATTGAAGAGCTCTGCGGGGCTCAAACTCTCACCCCCATTTTTGAAATACAAAACAAGGGCTTACTAGATAAAATAAGAAAGTTTGGCTCCAATGAAAAAACCAAACACCTTGACATCAAAACCTAGTTTTTCACGGAAAAATTAAACTCCAAATTGATCAATGTAAAGCTGATCATCCACAAAATAATGATTTCTGACTCCTTGTCTAAAGAATACTCCTAAAAATCTCTCTCTAGACTAATCAAGGCCTGCTTTCATTTGTAATTCTCAGCTCTTTTCTCACCAAACATTGTGGCCTTTTGGAATCTAAGCTAAAATCCTTCACTTCACCCAGCATGCGCACTTTCCCCTGAAATGTCACTGCCAACTGCACTTGGCCTGCCACCTCCTCCTCTTCCAATTACTACCACCTGAGCTCTCCAAAAACCTGCTCTACCTCTCTCACCCGCTCTGCTTCACTTCACCTTGTCTCTTCCTCAATCCTTTTCCCCCTTTCTTCTTCTTTTGTTCTCTCTGTTTGTTTTATCTTCTCTCTTCTTCTCTATTGCTCTAATCCAAGTCTTCAACTCAATCCTCTCAGTATTCACTGACTTGAAATTTGACTGACTTGACCAGATCAACGCTCAAGTCTCTACTCCTGTTTGTTGGATTGAATCTCAGCTCTATGTGAAGATTTATGGTCTACAGGTCCTTCTTGAGTTTGGTTAGAAGGAGCTATTTTTCTTCCTCTCCAAGCCTAGCATTTTTTCCTTCTCCTGCTTATGTCTTCCAACGCTCACCTTCACTACCAGTCACTAAACAGACAGCTTCTCCATTGTCCTTGTCTTGAGTCCATATATTACTCCTTAGAATAAATACCTGAGGGTGTGTCTCAGTTTCTTTATTTTCTCAAATCATGCTCTTCTCAGGCTATTATTTATCTTTTCTTTTTCCAGGGCTTGGTTCTACTTCCAGTTTTTTTTTGAAAAGATTTGAAATATTACATAATCTCAACAAAAGGGAAAGCCAGGCTAATTTTACCTGATAGTTTCTTTCAGTTTCTATTTTGCCTATGTATGGATTCTTGCAACATGCAGGAATTTGGATAGAGGAGGAGGAGTTTTTTTTTGGGACAATCCTTTTTTTATAAATAAGGGGAAAATGCTTTGTGCTTAGGGAGGGGGAGACATACAGATGTAAAAAAAAATTTGAGAAAGGTGTCTTTTATATTTTTCATAATTCTCATTCAGTTGTTATTGTAGAATCAGAATCTTTTTCTCTTCACAAGGAAATAGTTTTTTTAAGTGATTAAATTTCAGCATAAATATTTTTCTTTTGATAGATCCTAAAGCTATTTATAAATCTAAAACCCTGGGATTTGGTAGTTTTCTTAGAACACATTTAAGAATGAAAAAAATTGCAGAGGCTTTTGATATACCTAGAATTGGGGTTAAATATTAGGGTTTACCAGAGTTAAGAAAACCCTCCATTTCAAACCTGCCATTAAAAATCAAAAAACCCACTTATTTCACATCAGATGTGTCAGGGTTACCTGGAAATAAATGGGTTTTTTTAACTAAAGTATATAAAGGCTTCCACTACCTGTCCACTTCATACACCCCTGGTTTTCCACCTCCAACCTCCAAAAAATTCTACCTCCAAACTCATCTGAAAAAAAATTGATTCATTTCTCTTCATCTCTTCATCACTATACTCATCAATTCATCACTCCCATCACTCTATATCTTTCATCAAATCCAGCTAACTCTCATTGCATCACTATCCTCATCACTTCATCACTGTCATCATTTTATTGCTTTCATTACATCCTAACTCTCATTGCTTTATCCCTCTTGTCACTTCATCACTCTCATCTTTTAGTATCCTCTTTTCTTCATCACTTTCATCCTCCCATTGCTTCATCACTCTTACCACTTAAAAACTCTCATAGCCTTTCATCCCTTCATCCCTCTTACTCTATTTAAATGGCCCCTCAGCAATCCTCCCACCACAAATCCACTAAAAAATCCAATGGACCAAAGAAAACATCCCCCAGGAACTCAGCATCCAACAATCCTCCCCCATCAGCTTCCAAAGTCTCAAGTCAGCTCAAGAGAGCTGATAACATCATCCTGGTAAAATGGCTCAAAATTCTGTCCAACTACAATTCTTTCTTTGGATCCAAAAATGAAACACGCGTTGGCTAACCTCTATCCTCTATGGTCAATGGCCAATGAACTCAAGAATAAAACAAAAGTTAGGCTGGATCTGTCGTCCAAACAGATGAGCAAGCAATTCAAGAATTATTGAGCCAAGTACAAAAAGGCTCACTCCATGTGTCAGCCATGAGACAGTTAAACTTGTCCAAATGTCTGGAAACTCATATGTTCTGCTGGTATAGTGGCTAAGTACTAGGCTCACTTCCCAGTATCTGATACCAAGGTCACTGGTTCAAACCACAATGGAGACAATAATGAAAATGTTGAGTAGTTTTGTAATTATATATTAAAACTTAATAATATTATATAATGTTGTATAAGTATGTTTTTATGAGTATGGATTATGGAATTAAAACCTTGATAATTTATATTATCAAGAAGGGGAGCCAATATAACTTTAAATTAAGTTATGAGGACTCAGATGCGTCCAAAGTATTGATATAGAAGTTCCCAAAGTGTTTCCTCTCTTTGGGAAGGAGTTACAGTAATCATACTAACCCATACTCTCTATACTGTATAAATTAATTACATTTTATCCCTTTTGGGATACATTAATACTTTAATATACTAATCTGAGCCTTTAGTGCGTCCACTCAGAAGGCTCAGGGTTTAGTTGGGAGCCATGGTAATCATATTAACCCATACTCTCTACTTTGTACAATTAAATTGCATAATTTTTACCTTATCCCTCTTTGGGATGTAATTATAAGTAATACTCCCTCTATACACTTAATACACCTTACTGAGCCTTGAGAGCGTTCACTCAGAGGCTTTAGAACTTAATTGTAAGCTATGAACCTTCTAGTAGCACTGCCAAGAGTATATACCCCTTATAGGTATAGTATAATTATAAATTAATTACTTATTTAATACTATCCCCTTTTGGATGTAATAATGCTTTAATATACTTCACTGAGCCTTGAGTGCGTCCACTCAGAGGGCTCAGAGTTCATCTGTAGGCTGTAAACCTTTTAATAAAACATTGCAAAGAGTATACATACTCTATGTGTATAGTATGAGCTAAGATACTTATAATTAAAATTAAATTATTTGCCAAGGTATTAAGCTACATTAAATGAATATAAATAATCATTATGATGTAATCTAAGGCTTCTATACCGTCCATCTGAGTGGTGTATAAGTCCTAAGACCCAGTAAGTAACCTTTTAGTAAGTAAAATGAAAACTTTACCTTGAAAATCCTTCCCAAAGGGTACTAGTTCTTCATTACCCATTGGGAATGATGTAATGATGTCTTGGGCCTTTGAGGACAAAAACAAGGAGAGCCTGAAACTCCCCTGGTGATTACTAGAGTCCCCAGAGGGCTCCTGTTACCTTAAAAGAGCAGGGTCTTTACCCTATAGCGCTTACATCATCCATTATATATTATTATTTGAACAAGAATACAAGCAAGAGTTAACAAGCCCATTAACCTTAATCTCAAGAAGAAGATTGACTGGGGCTATAAACTTTGGTATTAAATTCAATCAATAACCTATTTGGCAACACCAATTTCGAGTGGAAGGTCTCACTTGGATAAGTAACCCCTGTGTGTTACTCTTTAAAGGGTGTGAGCTTATTTATAAGCAAAGCTCCTTTTGGTCTTACTCCTTTAAGACTAAGGCCCCTTACCTTTTATAAAGGTTTAAGGTATGGCTATTTACTCATAATACCTTGGTATTATTTGAGTCTGTAAACTTTTAAAGTTGCTGTTTGGAATATATAAGTCAAAACTAATTTAAATATTGGTTTGTCTTTATTCTTTTGCAGGTTTAACCACGGCTAGGTATAGCAATAGAGGTTAAATCCCTGACACCATGTCAATCTCCACCAGCTTTGGTATCACCAACTCCAACAAATCCAAGGGAATTAACTCAGTGGTTTATAAGTTGGAATCAATTTTTCCTTTTTATATTGAAATGGATGAAATCTTTGGAAAGAAGGCCAACATCACCCCTCTAGCTGCTTTTGAAGCCCAACAATCTGATTCAGTTGACGCCATGGACTTGGCTGGGGATGCTCAGCGTAGCAACGATGACCTTGATGAAACCTTTCCGTTTGAGTGGCCCCCATCCAATGCTGAGGAGGATATTCAAACACAATCAGCCCCAATCAAATCTTCTTCCGCGTTGATTGATGAGTAAAACCCAAACTTGGACCCCTTACTTACTTCTTTTGATTGCTCTCTTCCTGGGTCAAAGAACTGGATAACTTGGCCAATGAGGAGGATTTCATTCCCATATCACCATTGCCATCAAGATATGCTCAAGTAAGGGACCAAGTTCTTTTCTCTTCTCTCTGGTTAATCCTGACTGATTTAGATTGTAAAGAAACGGGCTCATCCTTTCCTGAATTGCCAAATATTCAAGCAAATGGTCCCTCCCAAATCCCCTTCAAATGAGAGAAATGATGGTCCTACACAAACCTTCTCTGCAAAGGGAAACAAAAAGGCCTCCAATTCCATCAACATAAACCCCAATAGCATTCAAAAGAGGATAAACACTCCAAATTTTATGGGCTTGGAGGAGATCATGGAGAAGCAAGATTCAAGTAAGCCCATTAGATTCTCCTTGATTTCAAAATCAAGCTCATTCCTCTTCCCCTCTGAAAAACAGTAAAATCGCAAATTGAATCTGAAAAACTTCAGTTTGAAAAGTAGAAGTTGGATTGTCAACTGGCTATTGATTTTCAAAAGAAGAAAGCCAAGGTTTTGGCTCATCCAAAAAAATGGGATTCTGAGTGCAAGTTGAAACGGGCTGAGCTAGAATTTCAAAAAGAGGAAAAGGAGAAGTATCAACAGAAAGCACAACTGGAAATGGAAAGGGAATGACTGGAAACACAAAAAAAGGATAAGTGCTCAATGGCTGTGGCATACATTGGTAGCAGTAGAACAGTAGATGAATTAAAGCAGATTACTCAAATGCTTGACCTGTAAATATATTTTCTTTGATGAAAAACTTAAAAGGAAAAAAAATCATTTTTGATTACAAAAATGCTTAAGACTATTTTTAACCCCACTAATAAAAAAAATTTTTTTTTTATTTATTTTTTTCCTAGATTATATTTTCCCAATACCCAAGTCCCCGCAATTTTTTTGAGTGTTTTTGTTGATTTGCATTAACATTTCCATTCTTGTATGAGTGGAACTCTCCACAGCAGGAAAAGTAAAGTGCTTGTACTTATTGGCTTCCCAAACCATTTTTCCTAAACCTTTTTTCTTGGAATCAATTCCAAAGCCCAGGTCAGGAAAAAAAATTGGCTGTCTGATACTTGATGTTCATTCATAGTTTCAATAAGTGGTCCATTAGATTTCTTGGTTGGGACTTCAATTAAAAAGGAATACTCAGAGATGTCACCTTTTTCAATTTGAGGTGAGTTGTATAAAGAGTTGCATTTGAAAGTGACATGCGGAGAGAAGTCAAAGGGAGGATGCCTGAAAAAAAAATAAAGTGATGAGAAGGAGGGGATGCAGTTGTCCTTCATTATTTCACAGTCTGATTCAAAGGGAAATCTGAAAAAATTGCAAAACATTTTCCCTTAAATTTGAGAGAATTTGTGTGCCTTGAGATTGAGATAAGCATACTCTTGAGGGGAAGATGGAATAGATGATTTATTCAAATAGAATCCAAATAATTCAAGGGGGTGCATCAATTTTTGCCATCCAATTTACCACATTTTCCCACCCCATGATCTTGAGGGACCAAAAGTGTCAACAATTTTTTTTTAATGGTGAAGGAAATTCATCACAAAGTTGATGTCCGTCTTGTCTTGGTAAGAAATTTTATCCAATCAGAAAAATTCAATTATTGCAACAATACCCTTGTGATCAGAATTATTCAGAACAATTACTTTGCCATGGCTGAAGAAATGGAATTGCTTGATTGTCTGCTTGGCATGTTTGAACTCAGCAGGTGAGGTTTTTTTCTTGTTCTTTTTGTTTTCAGAAGTAATGGCAGGATATAGATCCCAAGGTTGTAGTTTCTGTCCAGACCATACAACCTTTTTGTTGATTCCCCCCTCTGCAAGTTCCAAAGAGATTTCTGATGACCTCATTTGATCCCTATTTTGCTTCAAAGTCCTCTGCTTTCCACCTCTCTTTATGTTTTTCACCTCATCTCCTTCCATCTTGTTCCCTTCCAGGCAAATGCTCCACTTGGTGTGAGGATCAAGAAGGGATTCAATTTAGAGTATAACATTGTGAGTGCAATGGGAGAAGCAATGGAACTGAATTTAAAGCCATCAAAAAAGGATTACCAAAAAAAAAGAAAAGCATCTGTCATGTGATCACAAAGAAAAACTGGGTGTGAACAAATTGGGCCAGGCGTATTACCAAAAAAAAAAAAAATAAGTCATGCCATCAAAAAAAAAATTACCTTGGTGTGAAAAAATTGGGCTGGGCTTTGGTTTGGGCTTTAGACAGTTCTTTGGGCCGGGCTATGGGGGCTGGGGAGGATGGGGCCTGGCGGCAAGGGAGGGGAAGTGGCTTGGTTGGCTGGGCAGGAGGGCGTTGGGGGGGGCAGCGGCAACCAAGAGGGAGGGAGGGCGCTGGCCGCAACCAGGGGGGGGAAGAGTGGCAAGCTGGCACAGGGGTGGCAACAGCAAATGAAGCGGGGGGAAGGGCCAGAGCAAAGGGGGTTGGGGGTGCTGGGCCAGAGTAGCATAGGGAGGGGCTTGTGTGGTGGTTATTTATAGACACAGAGGTAAGTAGGCTCAGCACTGGACATTTGACTTGGAGCAGCTCAACAGTGGTTAGAAATCTGTAGCACAATAGGCTCAGGAGGAGCACATAGGAAGACTGTCTAATCTGGAGTACAAAGTCAGGGTCTTAGAATTGGTGCGGTTCCTGCTTTCTGCGGCACAATAAGCCAGAGTTTTTGCCTTTTGTGTACAACAAACTTGGTCAAAAATAAATTCCCCTCCGCAACTATGGATTTCAAAGTGCGGAAGCATTTGATTAAGGCTAAGTAGTAGAGACTAGGCCAATTATGAATTATGCACGGAGGTTGCGGGAGTATAGGGCAATTGACACTGAAGCTGAGGAGACAGCATGCAGATTGTTGGGGATCCGTAGTAATGCCCCATGTGGGATTGGGAGTGATCTGCTAAGGAAGATCAATGGGGATCTGTTGTTAGTTATGCATTTGCACGACTCAACTGTTAGGGAAGATTGGCAAAATGATCAACAAACCTACTGTAAGTCATTGGATTGGGTAAAGGATTGGACAATTGGTAAGGAGGATCAGTGCGGGATGCATGGAGGTGGTTAAAGGAGGTGTTTTTCTTTTTTATTATGAATTCTTTTGGTGAATGGTTCATTTTTGGAGTTGTATATGAATAAGGAGGACATTTCCCTTACCAGAGGGAGAGGGGGAGGGACTATGGATTGATTGGGGAAAGAGGAGAGGGGGAGGGACTATGGATTGATTGGGGAAAGAGGAGAGGGGGAGGGACTATGGATTGATTGGGGAAAGAGGAGAGGGGGAGGGACTATGGATTGATTGGGGAAAGAAAAAGAATTTATAAAAGAATCAGAATATTATTGGAGATTATTGGAGTATGTTACCTTAGAGGGTGTACAATAAAGGATTTTTTCTATTATTTTCTTTGCTTTGAAAAGCATGATTACCAGCTTGAGTTCTTGGAGTCTTAATTAGGAAATATTTCAAATGCGGAGCTTGTTGAGGATTCCGCATTGTTTATTTACTATTACTTCATGGCAAGTTAGGTTTAGTGGTTAACATCAAGGGTGGGATATTTTTGCCAATAATGGAATAGGGGTTGGGAGTGACTCTTAAGCTGCTGCGGGAAATAGTAACTTTTCTTGCGGAAGCGGATTATATTTAGATTTGAAGAGGTACAGGAGGGTAACTCAAGTGCTTTGGGCTTTCCAGAAATTGGAGGGGCTTGTTGCGGAGAATTTTACGGAACACAAAATCTCTTTCCACAAATTGGGGGTCTGGCTGGGAAAGTCCTTTTCTCTGTTTAAACCTGATACCGTCTGCAGATTTATTTTTTTTACCACAATATGTCAAAGAAAATTGGAGATTACAAGGCTGGAATGGGAAAATCCTTTCCAACCCATTGACAGGCAGCATCTGGCAGCGCAACACCCTATCAAAATGCTCCGCGTCAGACCACAAGTCCAATGGGGCCAGCGCCAAGGGCAACCACTGGTGGACAATCAACATATTGGGCGCTGGAGTTGCGGGAGGACCAGCAGGGTAGAAGAGAAAAGATTAGGCTGAGGGACTATCCCAGGGTTAGGTTTTGTCCACAGGATGTCCACTGGTTCCTGGAACGGTTCAAGAATGCAGCTGACAGTGAAGGTGCAAACAACGTAGACCAGGTTTGGCAGATAGTCAATTTCATTCCGGACAAGGAAGATCTGCCGGATGTGGAGGATATGCAGGGTAATATTGAACAGAATTGGAAGAAGTTGCAGAGGGAAATAGTGGAGAAATGAGGGTCACAAGAGCAGAGGTTCTGAGAAATGGGTCTTGAGCGTCTTGCAAGGGAAATGGCAAGGGAAGCAGGTGTTTCCTCAGGGATGTCATTTGGTGTGTACTGTTCCTCATTTGATTGAATTCTAAAGTACCTAGTATGCAACAAGATTTTGGCAGAGCATACTGGTTCAGTAAGGAGGACCTTCATGCAGGGTCTCAGCTTGGATTCACACAGAAGTTTCCATAGAAAGATTTATGACACAGGATTAATTCACAGGTCATGGGACAGAGGGTTGACCCTACTCCTGGACATGAAGGACATCTGCGCCGCGGTTGTGGGTGAGTTGGAACTGGCGGAACTTATGGAGGAAGACCCAAAGGGTCCAGTAAGGGGGGATGCGCAGGTGAAGAGGGTAAAGGGGCCAGTAAAGCCAAAAGAAACTGGGGAAATGACAGAAATGTTTAAAAAGATGTGTCTTTTCTGGCAGAAAGCTA
The DNA here is from genome assembly GCA_025617555.3 of Puccinia polysora. Lineage (NCBI taxonomy): Eukaryota > Fungi > Basidiomycota > Pucciniomycetes > Pucciniales > Pucciniaceae > Puccinia > Puccinia polysora. The sequence goes on along the minus strand of CM062620.1, from coordinate 15,879,252 downwards.
TGGCAAAGCCAGCCAGAACAGCTCCAGAACCACCAAAAGCAACAAAAACGCATGCACAAACTCAGAAACCATTGAGGACCCCATCAAGGAAAAAAGGCAAGCCTTGCGTCTTCTGATGCTACTACTGTTGGGAAGAACACCCCCCCTTAAAAGGTTGTGTAAAAAACTTAGTGCAGATGTGTGGAGTAAAATAGTTAAGATGGATGGAAGGGAGTGCTTTTACCCTTCAGGAGAAGCTATACCCGACTTGCCAGATCAACCTTCACCAAGAGATCTGGATTGACCAGCGGCGGTGAAAAAGAAGGAGGCAACAACCTTGGCGGGGTACGCGTTTCCTCTAACTTGGAAACCCTTGTAATTTTTGGCAGAGGTTAGGGATGTGCGCTCCAAAAAGAGGAGAATGGAAACCCATTGTCCTACCCCTGCAAAAACCTTGGAGAAGGCGGTGGTAGTAAAAAGGGGGGGATCCTGCAGGAGGGCTGGAAAAGTAGTGAAGAGGATTTGCAGAAAGGATCACCCAGCTTCCCTAACTTTGAAAGAGCTGGTGGCAATCTCACCAGTAATGGCGGAGGAAATGTTTGTGGTCCTTTACAAGCAGTTTACGGGGAGTAAGGAGGACAACACAAAACCCAAGGAAGGAGCAAATGTTGGTTCTCTCAACATGGGGGCAGACGTTCTGGGAGCAAGCGGTGCTATGATTTTCCCTTTGGGCTACATAGAAATGCAGATTGGAGGCAAACGGTGTTGGGAAATGGTCAATAGTGGCTCTGTTAAATTCTTCATGTCAAGTTTCTGTGTTGCTCTTCATATTCCATGTTCAGTCTTTTCTTTTTATTATCATTTATCTATTCTCTATCTTCTCATAGTATCTGAGTGAAGTGTCCAAACCGTACTATCCACTATACACTGGTAGCCCTGCACTCCATCTTGCACGGACACCCAGCTGTGGACACTCAACATTTATTTATGACCTTTGAGACATATTCCAACTCTCAAATGTCATACTAACCAGATCACCAATCAAAAATTCAACCAACTCAAGTCAATCAACTCAAACCGTCTTTCAAGTTTAATCAACTCTTTACAAACACTCAATCACACAATTGTCTCCAACCTCACACACTAAGTCTGGAAGCCAGTTTAACCAATAAGAGGAACAGAGAAACAAGTCTCAACTTCTTGCTCAACTCACTCACATGATCTTCTTATGTTAGTTAATCAAGGTGCTTTCACTCTTCTATTGCAATATCTCAACTGTTGTTGTCACTCCGTGCACTGGCCCTCAGTAAATCATTTGTCTATTTTTTCTAAGGTCTGCTAGACTCTTACTGATCACATATATCTGACAGTCTTGCAAGTCTTGTCTCATATCTCCCCTACATTGACTATTCTTAGACTCACATCCTTCTGCCAGTGCAACCTTTTTGGTTTTTTTCATTCTTCATTTTTCTTTCATAACCATCTCATTTGTTGCTCATTTCTGTCACTTTATTGAAATCTATTTCAGTTTGGTCTTGGAAACCAATTCAAATTTTATCAGGCTCAATGTTAAATTTTCTCCCATTGAAGTTGGCAACTGATGCAGGGTTGGTCCAGCACAAGCCAAATATTGGGTTTCAGACCTTGGGAGGTTTTGAATGTGTGGTCAAAGGGGTAGTGGAGAAATAGATGACGGAGGTGGCTAAGATATTGGCTCCGCTGTTTTATTTGGTAGTAAGTGGGTTGGAGGTCATACTTGGTAGGCCATTCTTTTTTTCATTCTTAGAATCTCTGGGCTTCTGTCCAGACACTAGGGAGGAACTCCTTACTGTTGCAGATGCCTTGGGGAAACAATACAAAACAACCATCTGTTGGCCCAAGACCAGCGGATGGGAAAGTTGAAAGGGCTGTCCATTTGCAGAAGGCGGCAGAGGATTTTTAGATTTCAGCCGTGTGGCCTGTGCGGGGAAGGCTCCGTCCTTGCACAGATGGTGAACAGATGAGGAGAAAGGAGGGACCCCCGTGTTTCAGTGCAGCGCACTTTGGGCAGCATGGAGGAAAGCGGGAATTGGCATAACAATGATGGGAGCAGGGGTAGGATCAAAAGTGAGTCCTTCCTTGTATGCCCCTCCAATGGGTGTCAGCACAAGCAGCTAACCTTTTGCCACAATTGTGAGGAGCCCGGAGTATGTTGCAGGTTGACAATTAAAAGTTGAGGAAACAACCAATGGATCAAAGTTGATCAAATTACAGGCTTTTGGTGGAAAATACCAACTGGCTGCTAAGAAGGTGCGGCCACAGAACAATTCAATGCTGCAGGAACTCAACAATCCAATGAGGCCTATCCATGGTCAACAGACCCGTATGAGTTGCCATTGACAACCAAAATTATAAGGAGGATTTGGTGGGCTTAACAGTAGAGCAGATGGCCAAACTTAACTTTGGGCTGGAGGGGTGATTGCAAGAGGAGGAAGTAAAATTTCTGAAGGCGGCGATTTCCATGCCAAGGAAGGCACTGTCTTTTTTTCCCAAGGAACGGGGGATTCTCAGGCAAGAAATTGCGGACCCCTATTGGATACCTATGGTGCCTCACAATCCTTGGCAAATCAAGCCCATTCCTATTCTGGCAGCGGTTAGGGATCAGTTTGCAAAGTTGGTGCAGGAGTGATTGCGGACAGGTATGTGCAAGCCTTCTTTTTATAGTTATTCCAGTCCAATTTTTGTGGTACTGAAACAGGATGGGAAGAGTCTTCCAATTGTCCACAACCTGCAAAATTTGAACTCAGTCAAAATCAGAGATGCTGGGTTGCCTCCGCAGGCGGAGGAGTTTGTGGAGAATATTAACAGAAGAGTCTACTATGGGGGGGTACAACCAGTGGGAGCTACACCCAGAATTCTGACCAATTCCGGCATTTTAAACATGGTTTGGGAAACTTCAGTTAATGAGGCTTCCGCAGGGGGCAACTAATTTGGTAGAAGTTTACCAGGCGCAGATGATGTGGATTTTGCAGGATGATTTTCTGGAAACAGTGCAGATATTCATTGATGAAGCGGGTATCAAGGGGCCGCGGAGCGACTATGGCAGAGAAACTATTGGGAGAATTTGTGATCAGGCAGTTTGTTTGGGAATACGCACAGACTTTGGAGAGGATCTTGTTCCCAATTGAGGAAGCGGGGTTGACTGTTTTGGGTAAACTGTTTGCGGTATGTGTTCCGTCCTTAGAGTTCCTTGGTCACAAGGTTTTGTAAAAAGGAAGGAAAATCACTAATGCCAATTTTAAAAAGGTTCTATAGTGGCCTAATCCGCAGAACGCTACTCACCTTTGCCAGTTTCTAGCTCTATGTGGATGGGTGCAGATGTTCATTGAACGTTTTTTGGATATAGCAAGCCCGTTGCAGAGGCTGATTTGGAAGGGAGCTGGCTGGTTTTGGATGGAGGAATGCAATTGCGCTTTCTGGGAGTTAAAGGATATTTTGGGGAAGCAGATACTGTTGAAGGACCTGGATAATGGAAAAGGTTGAATCCAGCCGGCCATAGACTCAAGTAAGTTTGGTGCGGGCAATGTGCTGACCCAAGAAGATGAGGGGAAGGACAGGCAAGTGCTCTACAAGTTGATAACCTTTTTGGAGGTTGAATCTTGGTACTAGCAGTTACGCGGAGCAATGAGGATTGTACAGAGATTACAGCATGTGCTTTGGGGGGTGACATTTTAACTCCTGGTGGATGAGGAAGCGCTAGCTAGGATGATTAATTCCCCAACCTTGCCTAATGCTCCTATTATGTGGTGGATTGCATACTTAAAGTTGTTCAATTTTGCAGTCAGGCATGTTCCCAGGAAGGTGTTTACAATGCTGGATGCCTTGTCTTGGTATCCAGAGATCCACAGCGCGGAAAAGGAGGATTTGGATGTGTAGAAGAGGCTTCTGATAGTGGCAATGATGGCTGCGGAAGTTAGAAAACTTCCCCTGAAATAGTTTGGTAGGTTTCAGGCATTGGAGGATTATCTTTGGACGCTTCATCTTCCAGAGGGTTTGTTGGCGACAGAGGTTAGATGTGTACAATGGAAGGTTCTGCATTTTTTTCACCAAGACAGGCAGTTATGGAAGCGGGCACTTCCAATACCCTTGGTTGTGGTCACAAGGCTGAAATATCAGGAGGATTTCTTACAACACGTCCACAATGACTTAGGGCATTGGGGGGAGGCAGAAATGTGGAGGAGAGTTAAGACCAGGTTCTGGTGGCCAGGAATGGGGAAAACGGTGTGGGATTGGGTGCGGAGCTGCAAGGCTTGTCAGCAGCGGAGCACCAGATTACCTCAGGAGGCAGGTAACCCAATGGGTGAGGATGCCCTTTTCAGGAGGATCTTGCTGGACATGGTCCATATCAAGGCAGGGAAGTTCCTGTATCTACTTGTGGCTTGGGACAACTTGTTGGGATGGGTTGAGGCGCATCCATTGGTTAAGCTGTCAGTGGAGAAAGTTGGGCGGTTTTTAGAGGATGATTGGATTGCTTGTTTTGGGTGTTTGTGGCTCATCAAAGTGGACAGCGGGGCAGAGTTTTAGGGTGATCTTTGGAAGCTGGTCAAATCATGTGGTGCAAAGTTTGGGCAAGTTACGGTGTGGTAGACCAAACCTTACCTGTAGCCATCAGAGTCAATTTTCTAGTATAAATATAGTCCCAATCATAAAAGTAACCTCAGAAATGGATTCTACACCAAAAATGACCCATATTCACCCATCCAAACTACCCCTCTATCTCTCATGGTTTAGAAGATACAGCCAAAATCAATTGGAGACAGCTCATATCACACCCAGGTATCATAAACCAGTGAAAGACCATATGGGTATAATTTGAATCCCTAAAAAAATACCAGTAACATCTAGCCACAACAACCTCAACCAAACTCACAAACAATCACCTCACCTGTATACTCAGAACCATAAGCAAGATCATGTAGTACCAAACAACCCCAGCTATGCACAGCAATTTATGCAGACAGCCAGGATCTTGTAGTACTAAACAACCACAGGAATTCCCAGAAATATATGCAGGAATTCTGAACCATTTTTAAACAAACAGCCAGCAGGACAAGACACCACAGGACTATCCAGCAATATATGCAGGTAGTCTTGACCATGTGTAACCAAACAACCAGCAGTACAAGTCACCACAGGACTACCCAGAAATATATGCAGGCAGTCTGAACCATGTGTAACAAAACAACCACCAATACAACAAATCACAGAGCTACCCAGCAATATATGCAAGCAGCTAGGACCATGCAGAACCAAAAAACCCACCATTAAAAGTTCACCACAGCACAAACTCAACCCAGAACTACACAGAAATTTATGCAGGGCTGTGTATGCATGAAACCCCTGTACAACCTCTTTCAAACCAGCAGAAATGCCTCATGTAACTTTAAAAGCTTTTTCCAACCAGCACAAAAGCCTCATGTAACTGTATGAAATTTTCCCCACCAACAGAAATTCCTGATGTACCTGTATCCCACTGTTCCCCACCAGAACAGGGAGAACCTCAGGGGCAGCCTTGAGCACCCCTGGGGGCAAGATTTTTCTATTTAAAGAGGGCCTCTCTGCCCTATCCAGGTTGTACCCCCCATCACCCCTACACACTATCATCCATCCCACACCACTCATCACCATCTAATCATCCAACTAGTATCCAACCATCTGTGGTAATACCCAGATATATAAAAAAAAAGGAGATTTTCAGTGTACCAATAAAAGAAAGAAATCAAAAACCAATTTTTACCTCATCAACCATTTAAACCACCCCGTTAGGTGCTTTGAATAAGGTTTCTACACTATTCATCAAAAAATTAAAGGAAACCACCCATCACTCAATAGTTACTCTTGCAAGGAAAGAAAGCACAACAAAAGGGACTACCAACCTTTTTTTCCTCTACTCAGCCCCCTGTGAGTCAACCCATCCTTGGGTCCTCTCCTGAACCACCCCTTGGATAAAACCCTTGTACCCTTTAAAATTTGGTTATTGGTTAATAACTCACATATCTGATCAACCACTAACCAATAACCCAATACATCTGGCCCATTCTTCAACAAACCCTACCACTAAAAGTTAAATAATTGACCTAGGTCTGATCTAGAGACCTATATTAAGTCTTGAAGAAGCCAGCCATTAATTTAAATAAATTATTGTGCAGACTTACTATAGTACTAGAAGGGCAGGCAATTCAAGACCACTCTTATTCTGACTGATACTCTAAAGGAGTAGAATTAATACTAAATTCCCATTCAAGGACTGACAGCAAGCTATTTTCTAAATTATTCATATAATCCCACAGGAGTCTCTACAGCAGAATATTATCCAGAGGGAGCGGGGGAATAGAGAGAGGGCATCAGCCAATCAAGGAAACAATTTTCAAGATCTGCAGAAACAGCAGGGAGAACTGGCAGGAAACTTAACCACTTGTGTTGTTTGCAGATTAGATATTGGTCAAGGGGGGTATGGGATATTTGCCTTACAAGCTCTTGTATGGGTGGCAGCTGGTGCTTCTGGTGGATATCAAAACCCTAACTTACCTTGCTATTGACTGGTGGAAGGTTAATAATACGTAGGACTTAGTTGTGGCGCAGGTGGAGGAAGGAGATTGTGGCAAAGGCAGCAAAGATGCTGCGGGAAAGTCAAGCTAAGTTGGTCTGGTACTGGGACAAGCGTTCTTCCAACCTCTTTTGGGACCCTTTGCAGAAGGGAAATCTTGTTCTGCTTTACAACCAGAGCTTGGAAATGCAGTGGGGTAACCTTTTTGGGGATTTCTGGAATGGCCCTTATTGGATTTTAAGTCAGTTTCTGGGCGGAAGTTATCAGTTGGAGGATTTGGATGGAACTCCGCTTAATCAGAAGGTGGTGGAGGCTCACATAAAGAAATTCAACGTGCAGGGCACTACGTATTTTGATGAAACCGCGGGTTTGGGAGACAAAGATCAGGAAATGGCTGATGTGGAGGAGCCCGCTGCAGAGGAGAGGGATTCTGCGGAGGAGGAGTCCTTGGAGGAATGAATGTTGGGTTCAACGTTCAAGTTGTAGGGGGAGAGGAGGATGGGGAAGCTGAGATCACCGGAGAAGCAGGGAAGGTCTAGTCTCTAGAGGCCTTTGTCTGGGGTGCTCCAGGTCCTTAGGTGATGTGTTATTTGCAATTTTTTTTTTTTTGGATTTTCTTTCCTTTTGTGTGTGTATGTATGTCTCTTTGTAGGATGGTTTGGGGAATCAAGAGGATTACTTTCTGGTGCAGGCCAGGCATCATATTTATTTCAAAGAGTATATACAAGAATCAAGGAGCATGGAAAAAAATTTAAATTTTTTGGGTATATATATTTTGTTTATATAATTTAGCTTGTTAAAAGAAAAGAGAGAGAGAGTTGGGGAAAATCTAAGGAAGGAAGATGGCATGGCAGAGCCTGCAATGGAGCTCACCACCAGCGCAATGATGCTCATGGAGGATCTTGCAAAGCTCTGCAGCTGGGATTCCAACAAAATTTTGGAGGATGACCAGTATCCGCTCATCTAAATTGCGGAGGTACTGGTTGATTTGGGCTTCCTCAATTCCTTGTCCACAATCTTCTTTTTTGCTTTGTATGGCCCCATGGTACAGAGAGATCAGGCAGAATTGGTTTGATCTGGATGGGTGGGAGTTGGAGGATTGGAAGGAGAGTTGAGGAGATGGAGTCCGGATTGGAGAACAATGGCATGGAGATCTTTGGACTTGCAATGGAGGCTACAGAAACTCAACAATGGGCGCAGGAGCTGTTAGGAGATTTTTTTGAAGTTAGTATATATAAAAAAAACTTATGTGGTATGGGGGGTGAGTTGGAGCTGATCACAATGACCAAGTGTGTGGACTAAATCTTTGCAGGAGGAGTCATTGTCAGAGGAGATGCGGTTGGGGTAGTTGTTGCTGGAAGGGCGGGTGATGGAAGTTGTAAGAGGGAACTTTGGGCGCAGCCAGGGGGGGTATTGGAGGTGTAGCAACTTGGACAAAAGTGGGAGCTGTGTTTGGCCCCCTAGGTACTTGGCAAAGTCCTAAATTCAAGTTATGACGACAGCCCCAGGCTTGGGTGGCATCTGCCCAGGTGGAGGCAGTAGCAAAGTCTGCCTGTCAAGGTGGGGTAGAGAGGATGTCCATGACCTCCGCAACGGGCAACACAGAGGCAGAGCAATCTGTCTCTGGAGTCCAGTCTTCATTATTGATTGGCTCATTTTCATTCACCACAAAGTCAGCCATAGGGCCGTGGGAACAACTTTTGCAACAGAGGCCAGAGGGGCACAAGTCCACAAGGATCCAGGATTTGGGGAAACAAAAAACCACCTGCGGTGACCTAGACCGCAGGAATTGCAGGCTGGGAAACTGGCAGTAAGGGTGCATGTTCTCTGCATTCTTTTTCAGTACTCGCACAATTCCATGATGAAGATTTTTTTCTTCAGGTGGGTCTTGGGTGTAGTTTTAAGAGTTGGTGGTGGGGTATCTTATGGGTTGACTAACATTTTGTAGCGTGGGAATCCTGGGGACAGAATTCAAGTTTTGGGGGGATGTGGTGGTTATTTATAGACATGGAGGCAAGTAGGCTCAGTACTGGGCGTTTGACTTGGAGTGGCTCAAAATTGGTTAGAACTCCAGAGCACTATAGGCTCAGGAGGAGCACATTGGTAGACTTTCTAATACGGGTTAAAAAGTCAGGGGCTCAGTATTGGTATGGCACACGCTTTCCATGGCACAATAAGCTGGATTTTTTTCCTTTTGCATACAACAAACGTGGTCAAACGTAACTTCCCCTCTGCAACTATGGATTTACAAGTGCAGAAGCATTTGATTGAGGCCAATTAGTAGAGACTAGGCCTATTATGGATTATGCACTGAGGTTGCGGGAGTATGGGTTTTTGAGACTGTGAAAATGAAGATGTGTCTGTTGGGAGTTGAACCCACAACCTCAAATAGACTGAGACAAATACTAGAGTTCTGCCTTTACCAACTAGGCTACAGACGCTTGTGGCTTCCAGGGTTGTTTGGAATTACTGGTCTAGGTTCAACTGCACAGCCTCCATACTGTGGTGATGCATCATGTTAGCAGGTTTAACCTCAACACCCCCCCTTGCTACGTGATGTAGAAATAGGTATGGCAATACCCAGGTGAAAGTGTGATCAGTGTGGGGATTGAACCCATGATAGTCCTACAGGGGATGATGGTCTTACAGGAAGCATTCACATCTTTTTCAAGTCTCATAAGTAAGCAAGTATACGCTCAGGTAGGCTCTGGGCTCATAACCTGTTGAGACTGTGAAAATGAAGATGTGTCTGGTGGGAGTTGAACCCACAGCCTCAGATAGACTGAGACACATACTAGAGTGCTGCCTTTACCGACTAGGCTACAGACGCTTGTGGCTGCCAGGGTTGTTTGGTATTACTGTTCTAGGTTCAACTGCACAGCCTCCATACTGTGGTGATACATCATGTTATCAGGTTTAACCTCAACATTGGGTGATTGAAACTGAAGCAGAGGAGCTGGAATGCAGATTGTTGGGGATCCATAGGTTTGCCGCATGCAGGATTGGGAGTGATGCTAAACTTATAAATTGATTATACTATAAAACTGGAAACTGATGGAGATAGGAATCAACATAGGAAGAGGAAACATGATAAAGAGGAGAGAGATCACAAACATTTGGCATGGACAAGGTTGAGGTGCAAGAGTTAAGTGAGGAGCAATGAGACAAGAGATAAAGATGAGAGATGGCAAGGACTGGACCAGAAGAGAAGTCAATATGAGATTGAGGAAAGATGAGGAAATAGAAATGTAGAAATATCTCACCGGGCACACAGACAGGCTTGAGTCATACAGACGAACAGACAAAGAAGGGAGTGTTGGACTGAGGCATGGTTGGGCTTGAGGAGAGATGATGAGATTCAGAAGTTGATCCGAGGTTCAAGGTTGAGAGGTTGAGACAATGAGGCGTATTTGGAGTGTCTTCACTCCCTGTCTGTCTGTCTGAGTGCCAAGCCCGCGCCAGTATACCCAGTAAGAGGAGAAGACCTAACATATCTTAACACCCCACCATGCCCAATGAGATATTACAGCAGAGGAGCGGTAATGAAAGAGTTAAGGAAAAAGGGAACAACAAGGAGATTTTCAGGATTTGTCAGAGTGGAGGAAAGGGGACAAAAACAAAATTCTATGACCGGAGGATGGTTTGGTTAGCGCATTGGCCAACATTACTTCAGACTTTATTAGTTTGATTTCTATTCTTCTTGCGCTAAGTTTGTCTCTCATACCTTTGGTTTTTAGATCTAAGTTCCGTTTTTGGAGTTCAACCCAAATTTGCGTATTTTATCATCTAGTCCCCTGTTATCAATATTGAGGGGAATGATTTGCAAGCATAAGTCAAAGATTTTTTTAACTAGTGCCTTGATCCATGTTGCTTTGTGATATGCATCTACCAAGGCATTCTACTTGGCGTCAGTAGAAGACCATGTGATATTCTTTTGTTTGCAAATGTTCCAGGAGATAAGGCTCCCAAACACAGTGCATAGGTAACCTGTTTGGGATTTATGAGTGGAAGGGTTGTCTGCCCAGGATGCATCCAAGAAAGCTTCCAGAGGATTTGATTGAGGTAGGTTCCTCAGTTCCAGCCTGTAGTGTTGCGTTGACTTGAGATATTTCCAGGTTTTCTTCAGTTCATTCCAGTGGTTAATCCCAGGTTTAACGTTGAAATGGGCAAGACTCGACACCGAAAAGCTAACATCCGGCCTTGTATAACATTCTATGTGGTTTAGCAACCCAATAGCAGCTTGATAGTTGATATTTAAAGCCTTGAATTGCGCGTGTTCTTCGTCATTGGTGGTTTTGAGCTGAAGGTTACGCGTGAGGGGTGTGGATGAGCCTTTGGCTTCCACCAGGCCCAGTTCTTCCAGGCAATGCTGAATGTGGTTTGGCTGGCTGAGCATTATTCTGTCCGCCTCAAATTTGATTTTCATTCCAAGAATGGTATTTGGATCTTGACACTTTGATCCCTTGAACTTGCATACAAATTTCTCTTCAAAGCCTTGACCGTTGCCAACCAGTATCAGATCGTCGACGTGAAAGAACAATGTTGATTTCCTGTCCTTTGACAGGTATAAGCATGGGTTGCAGGTTGATTCGTAGAAACCAATCTGTTTGAACCAGTCAGTCAAGGTTTCATACCAGTTTTTGGGCAATTGCTTCAGCCCGTACAGCATTTTCTTTAATTTGAGGAATTTTGCAGATCGATTCAAGCCTTTTGGTGTTCTGATAATGAGTTCTTCCTCAATTGGAAAGTGTAAAAATGCACTCTTCACCTCGAATTGGAAAACCTTTTGAGCAGAATTCAAAGCGTACAGGATTAAAAGTTGCAGAGATGATGGTTTGCCAGTGGGCGCGAAAGTTTCAAAGTAGTCTATGCCGTCAATTTGGCTAAAGCCTTGCACGCAGAGTCTTGCCTTGAATTTGACAGGATCACCATGATAGTTTTCCTTTAGTCTGTAAATACAGGTTGTTCGAAGCGGGTTTGCTGGTTCAGGTCCCTCGTAATCCTCCCACACATTGAAGGATTTGATTGAAATTAGCTCCGTGTCCATAGCTGAGACCCATTTGATGCTTTCCTCGCTTGTTACAGCGTCCTTGTAACTTTTTGGCTTGTAGTAATGGAAGAAGCCGTAGCGTTGAGGAGCTTTAATGGTTGACCAATCTCTTAGACTTCTAACTGATTGAGTTGGCGGTAAGGTTTCAGGTGGCGGTTGAGCGGTGATGACTGGAGTAGGCGAGTCCTCCCTGTTTGATGATTGCAAGTTGGAGGCAGTACTAGCGTCTGAGTTTGATGATAGGTTGTTTTCTGGTGTGCTCCTGTAGTTCGTGAAGGATGGGTTGTCCTGCTGACGCATGACTTCCCGATTCAGCTCTGATGGAGCAGGAGAGGTTTCAGCTGAGTCATTTGTGTGAGACTTGTCCGTCCAGTCGTTCGTTGAGACAGTCAGTATTGAGTTTAGCGGGGTTGGCATCTTGAGAAACTTCACGTGCTTAGAGAAGATGATGGAGTGCGATTTAGTTAGAATGCAATACAAGTGAAAAAGAGGATTGAAGCCTACTAGAGTTCCTTCTTCCCCTTTTTCCTTGAACTTATGCCCTTTTTCTCGTTGCATCAACAAGTAGACACACGGAATTCTGATTGGCTTGAGGTAGGATGGCAACAGCAAGAGGCCATGTAGTCAAGACCAGGGCAAATTTGGGTGGTCTTCCCTTGGGATTTGATTTATCATTAGGGCGCTAGATTTGATCACCTTGTTCCAGAGGTTTGCAGGAAGACAAGCGTCCTTGAGGATGGTGCGGGTTGATTGGACAATGGTTCTGTTTGCTCTTTCCGCTTTGCCGTTGTGTTCAGGGTGATAAGGTTCTGAGATGACTTGGCCTATGTGGTTCCCATTGTAAAAGTTCTTTAGATTCTTATTCACAAACTCGGATCCGCCATTGGAGCAAACTTCAGCCGGATAGTACCCCCTTTATAGATGTTCTTTCTCTATGAGATCTATCACAATTTTGGGGGTTTCTTCCTTGGAGACTAAGGGAAAAGCGCCAATGTACCCCGTAGCGCTGTCCACCAGTGTGAGAATGAACCGGTGGCCTCCCTTTGACTGTGGCTTGAGAGGCCCCATGACATCAAGGTGGATTCGCTCAAAAGGTTTCTCAGCGTTGACGGAAGTCCCCTTGAAGGTTGATTTGGTGATTTTGTTTTTGACGCAATGGATGCATTCAAAGTTGGTTTTTGCCTTGGATGGTATGTTTTTTGTGATTGTCTCTAGTCTTCCAATGGAAGCTTGCCCGTAGTTTTGGTGGATTTCCATGAGCTCCTCTTTGGCGTTCCAGGCAATGTTTGCTGAGTGATCTCAAATGTGATTTTGATCAAACCTAGGAGTTTCCAGAGTGTAGAGGTTGTCCACAATATTCCCACCAAACACCTTGAGCCCATCCCTCAAAATTTTGAATTGCTTTTTGCTTGCTTTCAGCGAGCATCCCAAATGATTGAGTGCTCCCGCACTTATCAAGTTGATGGTAACACTAGGAACGTAAAACACATTAGAAAGTTCAAGCTTGAAGTTCTTCCAAATCAGTACCGCAGTGCCCCTGCCTTTGATCTTGAGTTCTTCTCCCTCCTTGCCAGTTTTGATCGATTGGTTGTTGCATGGAGACATGTTTTTGAAGTATCAACTGTTTTTGATCATGTGAATTGAGGCGCCGCTGTCCAGGATGAAGCAAGATTTGGGGTTTCCATGGTGGATCCACATTGAAAGCAGTGCAAGATAATGGGCGACCGGGTTTGAGTTTGATTTGGATTGGTTTTTGCAAGACTTCCATTTGGCTTGTTCTTCTCTCCACCAGTTGGGCGCAACTTCCGGATGTAGATGCCAGCAGTTGTCGGCTGAGTGATATTTGTCCTGTTTTGGATTGTGATACCCTTCAGTACACCAATGCCGCTGTCCAGATTTGTTGGTATGATTAGAAGCTGTGAGTTTTGAATTTGTCAAAGCCACTTCCGTCCGAGAATGCTGATGATCTTGAGTTGTTTTCCCTTTTGATTCATTATTCAGTTGGGTGAGGTGGTTGAGGACGTAATCCACTGAGAGTTCCTTATCTGTGTGCATGATTTGCCGTTTGATGTTGCTCATAGAGTCCGGAAATTTGAAGAGGAGATGGTAGTCCAAGATATTGTTCGGAAGGATGATACCGACTTCTGACATTTTCTTCAGGCAGACTTTGACTTTGGTTATGAAATCATCAATGTGATCCGACATAAATGGTAAGTAGAGAAATTTGTTGAAAATCCTGGCTCTGTTCAAGGCTTGCGAGGAGGCGTACTTGTCGATAATGGCCTTCCACAGAAGTTTGGCGGAATTCTTTTTGAGTGAGGTGACTATGTTGTTGTGCATAGCGGCTTCCAGTCTGGAGATAATGAGAAGCTTGATTTTGTCATTCACATCAGGATCAAGAACCAAGTAGTCGTTGTTAATGGGTGTGGAGAATCCATAAACGTCAAGAATGGCGTCAATTTTATCTTTCCACACGCTGTAGTTGTCCTCGCTGAGTCTGGGGATTGTATCAAGGGCGGTATTTAGCATGGCCTGCCTAAATCCCTCCAAAGATGAGACGGTCATAATTTCCCAGTTATTTGGTGGCCTTTGAGATTGAAAGTGGAGAGTTAATTTTGGCTTTTAACCGTGCTAAACTTAGAAATTGATTATGCTATAAAACTGGGAACTGATGGAGATAGGAATCAACATAGGAAGAGGAAACATGAGAAAGAGGAGAGAGATCACAAACATTTGGCATGGACAAGGTTGAGGTGCAAGAGTTAAGTGAGGAGCTATGAGACGAGAGATAAAGATGAGAGATGGCAAGGACTGGACTGGAAGAGAAGTCAATACAAGATCAAGGAAAGATGAGGAAATAGAAATGTAGAAATATCTCACCGGGCACACAGACAGGCTTGAGGCATACAGACAAACAGACAAAGAAGGGAGTGTTGGACTGATGTGTGGTTGGGCTTGAGGAGAGATGATGAGATTCAGAAGTTGATCCAAGGTTTGAGGTTGAGAGGTTGAGACAATGGGGCGTATTTGGAGTGTGTTGGAGTTGGAGTGTCTTCACTCCCTGTCTGTCTGTCTGAGTGCCAAGCCCGCGCCAGTGTACCCAGTAAGAGGAGAAGACCTAACATATCTCATCAAGTGATTGGCTAAGGAAGATCAATGGGGATCTGTCGTTAGTTATGCATTGGCACAACTTAAATGTTAGGGAAGATTGGCAACATGAACCAAAACTACTGGAATTCATTGGATTGGGTAAAAGATTGGACTATTTGTAAGGCGGATAAGTGCGGAATGCATGGAGGCAGTTAAAGGAGGGGTTTTTCTTTTGTAGTATTCATTCTTTTGGGGAATGGTTCATTTTTGGAGTTTTACATAAATAAGGAGGACATTTTCCTCACAAGAGGGAGAGGGGGATGGACTATGGATTGATTGGGGAAAGAAAAATAATTTATCAAAGAATCAGAATATTATTGGAAATTATTGGAGTATATTACCTTAGATGGCATACAATAAAGCATTTTTTTGCTTTGAAAAGCATGATTATCAGCTTGAGTGCTTGGAGTCTTCATTAGGAAATAGTTCAAGTGTGGAGCTTGTTGAGGAGTATGTGTTTTTTATTTACTATTACTTCATTCAGAGTTAGCTTTAGTCAATACCATCAAGGGTGGGATATTTTTGCGGATAACAAAATAGGGGATGGGAGTGATTCTTAAACTGCTGCGGGCCATATTAAATTTTCTTGCAGAAGAATATTATATTTAGATTTGCAGAGGTACAGGAGGGTAACTGAAGGGTTTTGGGACTTCTGTAACTTGGAGGAGGTTGTTGCCAAGAATTTTACGGAACACTAAATCTCTTTTCACACAGGGACGGAGAAAAGAGGGGGGTGGAGCCTGCAATCAAGGGGGGGAATTCCAATCAAAGGGGGGTCAAGGTAGCAGAGGGGCCGGGCAAGCAAGGGAGCAGGGATTGAGCCAGAGTTATTGCAGGCGGGCAGAGAAAACAGGGGGGTGTCGGGGCCGGAAAACCAAACAAAGGGGGGGCGGTCCCATCAAAGGGGGGGGCAAGGGAGTGAGCAAAGAAGGGGAAAGGGAGCGGGCAAAGGGGGGGCCAAGGGAGCAGAGCGGCGGGGAAAGCAAGGGAGCAGGGGGTTATGGTGAGGGATCAAGCAATGTGGAAAGAGATTTTGTTTGGTAAATTCCCCGCAACAATATGAATTTCTCTGCAACAATTGCGCTCCAAGTTCCAAAAAGCCCACTAGACCTTGAGTAACACCCCTGTATCTCCCCAATTTCTAATCAAACTGTGCTTCCGTACTAGAGCCATAAACCACTAAAGCTACCTTGCAATGAAATAATAGGAAATAAACAAGACGGAATCCCCAAAAAGCTCTTCACTTTAACTATTTCCCTAAATATGAACTCCAAGAACTCTTTCTGGTAACCACACTCCAAAGTAACAGCAGAAAAGAATAAAACTATAATTTGCCGTGATAATCTTCAATAATGGTAAACTCCAATAAAGGTAAACTCCAATGATAAAATTATGAACTCCTACCTCTACCCCATGATCATCTCCTACTACTAAAGTAAAGCTTCCTTATATATACAGCAAAATAATGCAAGCCGCAAATGAAATACCCCACTTGTCTCTGTGCATTCTGGACTGACCCATCTTTACTACTCCAAAAAAGGAACATGAACTGCTAATGAAAGACCCTTTTTCCTACCGCCTCTGTGCGTTTGCACTGATCCTCCTTACCAATAGTCCAATACTTACCCAATCTGATGATTTTCAGTAGATTCAATAATCCTGTTGCCAATTCCCCCTAACAGTTGAGTGGCACCAATGCATTACTAACAACAGATCCTCTTTGATCTTCCCTAGCAGATCACTCCCAATGCCGCATGCGGCATAACTACAAATCCCTAAAAATACGCATGCTGCCTCCTCAACTTTAGTGTTCATTGCCTCACAGCGCTCCGCAATCTAAGTGCATATCCCATAATTGGCCTAATCCGTACTACTTAGCTTCAATCACTTGCTTCCACATTAGTCAACCCACTGCCGCGGAGGGAAAGTTATGTTTGACCACACAATGTTTGCAAAAGGCAAAAACTCTGGCCCATTCTTGTCATTGTGCCCGCAAAAAGTGCGCGCAGCACCAATTCCAAGCCCTCAGCTATTTTACTCCGGAGTAGACATTCCGCCAACGCCCCTCTCTGAGCCTATTGTCCTGCGTACTTCCACCCACAGCTAAGCCGCTCCAAATCAAATTTCCAGTGGTGAGCCCACTTGCCTTTTTTTCTATAAATAACCACCACATCCGCCCACAACTTGAATTTTTTCCCCAGGATTCCCACCCTCCATAACACCAGAACGTCCACCAAACCCTTCAAACCCCAACTCCTAAATACCCTCCAAATTCCAAAAGAAAGAAAAAATCTGGCCATGGAAACGTTTGGATACTGCGCAAAGATGCGCACAACATGCACCCAAACCACATGTTGTCTAGGCCAATTCAGGTGCTTGTTTGTTGCTCCAACCGCTGGATCCTCATGGACTTCCCCTCCGCCCCATCCCCGTTTCAAACACTGCCGCCATGGACCAATGGCCAAATTTGTGGTGGATGATGAAAAGTCAATCAAGACCAAAGACTGGACTCTGGAGCCGGACCGGGCTGCCTCATTGTTGCCTGTTGCAGAGGCCATGTACCATCTTTCCCCCCCTCCTTGACGCGCAGACTTCCCACTTGCTGCTGCCTGGGGAGATTCCACCCAAGCCTGGGGCCAATGCCGTAACCTGAATGTTGGACTTTGCCCAGTACCATGTGGGCCCAACATGGCTCCGGTCTTTTTCCAAGTAGCAATGCCTCCTATACCCCCGCCAACAGCGCCCAATGTCCCACTATTCCTTCCACAATCATCCACTACTACAACCGCTTCTCCTCTGACCTTGCCACCTCCTGCCAAGGTTTAGTCCCCGCACTTGTTCATTGCAATTAGCTCCAATTTGCCACCCGTACCCCATGATTTTTTTACTGACCCCTCCACATCTTCACACAGCTCCCCCGCCTCACGCTGAGTCACTGTTGCCTCCATCACTGGTCCAAAGATCTTTGTGTTGCTTATCTTGGATCCAGACCCCGTCTCCTTTGATCTTCTCTCAGAACTCCAACTCCCACCCTTCTAGGTTGACCCACTTCTGCCTAGTCTCTCCGTACCACAAAGCCATCCAAAACAACAACAAAGAAGGCAGCTGAGGAATTGAGGAAGCCAAAATCAACAGGTACCTCTGCAAATTGGATGAGAAAATACTGGCCATCCTCCATTTTTTTGTTGGGATCCCAGCCGCAGAGCATTGCAAGCTCCTCCACAAGCATCATGGTGCCAGTGGTGAGCTCTTCCGCAGGCTCCACCGCATCATGTTTTTTCCTTGAATTTCTCCCTCATATTGAATTATTGCCGCACCCCCCTAAATCTTGTATATAACTACATAAAGAAATATGATGCCTGGCCCGCCCCAGAAAGGAATCCTCTTGATTCCCCGCACCATCCTACAAAATGAGAAACACGAACAAAAGAAACTCCGCAACACCCCTAGTGAGAAACCCTCCAAATATGAGAATGAAAAAAATAAAACTTAGACAAAGAAAAGACTCCAAACTCCGCAAATAAATATCTTCTAAGGGACCTGGACCACCCCAGAAAAAGGCCTCTAAGACTAAACCTTCCATGCTTCTCCAGTGATCTGAGCTTCCCCGTCCCCCTACAACTTGAACGTTGACACCAACGTTCATTCCTTTGGAGATTCCCTCTCCTCAGTAGCTGGATCACTTACATTGGCCATCTCTTGATTTTCATCTCCTGAACCAGCATTCTTGTCAAAATGTGTAGTGCCCCGCACGTGGGACTTTTTTACATGAGACACTGCCACCTTCTGCTTGAGCGGAGTGCCATCCAATTCCTTCAACTGATAACTCCTACCCAGCAACTGACTAACAACTCAATAAGGAAATTTCCAGCAATCAGCAAAAAGCTTACCCCACTGCTTCTCAAAGCTCCAATTATAAAGAAGAACCAGGTTGCCTCTCCGCAAAGGTTCCAACAAGGGATTGGCATAATGCTTTTACCAGTACCAAACGGACTTAGCCCAACTGTCCCAAAGCCTCTTTTCTGCCTTTGCCACCATCTCCTTCTGCCGCAAAAGTTGCTCTGCCTGCGACAAAACTAGATCCTCCATGGTCTTAACCTTCCACCAGTCAATAGAGAGGTAAGTCAAGGTTTTGATATCTACCGGAAGCACTGGCTGCCTCCCATACAAGAGCTTGTAAGGCAAAAAACCCATCCCCTGCTTTACCAATATCCAATCCGCAAACAGCACAACTGGCAGGGTTTCCTGCCACTTCTTACCGTTACTTTTGCAGATCTTTACCATTGCATCCTTAATTGGCTGATTACCCCTTTCTATTGCCCCTGCTCCCTCTGGATAATATTCCGTAACTCACCCATACTTTTCTCCGCAAGATTTGACCATCCTCCAAAGATCACCCCAAAACTCTGCTCCACCGTCCACCGTGATGAGCCGCAAACACCAAAAACAAGCAAACCAATCCTCCTCCAAAAATAGCCCCACCTTCTCTGCAGACAGCTTAACCAAAAGACGCGCCTTTACCTACCCCAACAAGTTGTCCCAAGCCACAAGCAGATAAGGGAATTTTCCTGCCTTGATATGGATCACCTCCAGAGAGACCCTCCCAAAAAGAGCCTCCTCACCCTTCTTCATACCCACCTCCCTAGGTAATCTGGTACTCCACCGCTGACAAGCTTTGCAACTCCGCGCCCAATCTTGCACCGTTTGCCCCAGACCGGGCCACCAGAGCCTGGTCTTAACTCTTCTCTGCGTCTCGGCCTCTCCCCAATGGCCCAAGTCATTGTGAAGATTCTGCATCAAATCCTCCTGATCCTCCCGCCTTGTGACCCCAACCTAAGGTATTGGAAGTTCCCTCTTCCACAACTGACTGTTCTGGCAAAAGAAAAACAAGACCTTCTGCCAAACCCATCTAACCTCCATTGCCAATAGAACTTCAGGAAAAAGGAGTGTTCAAAGATATTTTTCCAATGCCCGGAACCTTCCAAACTGTTTCAGGGGAAGTTTCCCAACCTCAGTAGCTGTAGCTGCAACCTTCAGAAGCTTCTTCTTCATGTCCACATCCCCTTCCTCCGCGCGCTGCGCCTCTGGATACCAAGACAAGGCATCCGGCATCGTAAAGGGCTTCCCCAGAATGTGACTGACAGTGAAATTAAACAACTGTAAGTATGCAATCCACAATGTCATAGGAGCATTAGTAAAGGTTGGGGAATTAATCATCCTGGGAAGTTCTTCCGCATCCACCAGGAGTTCAAAATAAATCCCCCACAGCACATGCTGTAATCTCCCCCAACTCCAACTTGGGCTGCAAGTACCAAGATTCAACCTCCAGAAAGGTTACAAACTCATAGATTACTGGCCTGTCTTTCCCTTTGTCTTCCTGGGTCAGCACACCGCCCGCACCAAACTGGCTTGATTCCACTGATAGCCAGATCCCTCCTTTCTTTTATTCAAGGTCCTTCAACAGTATTTTCTGCCCAAAAATCTCCTTTAGCTCCTGGAAAACGCAATTGCATTCCTCCGTCCACACCCACTCCTCCCCCTTCCTAATGTTTGGTTGTTAAATTTTCAAGTATTTTTGAGGATATTGCAGCAAGTGGAGAGCGTTTAGTTAATCTTGTCTTGGAATGAGGATACTCCATGTTCAAAGTACCTGAAGATTGGAATTACATCACTGACGTCATGGAGAAGGAACCTCAAGCTCTCATCATTCTAAAAGATTGCATCATTTCATGACAATATCAATCTTACTCATCCAACATCTCAATCTAGACCTCATCCAACATCTCAATTAACCTCAACACTCACATTAATTTCATTCTCATATTTCTTTATTGTTATTTCTTTTTCCTTCTTTTCTGTTTATTCAACATTAACTTGAAAATCATCATTTTTCACCACTCAAGCCTAATCTTGTGTGCCCTGTGAGATCTCAGTCTCTTTTCTTATCAACTTGACATTTGACAATATTCAAGACTAACTTTCCAGTACCGCGTGACCCTCATATCACCTGCAGCCTCAAATCCTCATTTAAAGCTTTACATAAAAAGACTCTTGACTTCTTAATTCCTCACATCCTGATTTTGGTGCTCTTCTACATTGTTGCCTCTCTACAAACTTGATGTTGATTTTATTTTACTTCTCAGCCCAGATTTCCCAGTTTCATGCAATATCAATTCTATCAATTCTATTACCTAATCAGTTTCCGCAAGGGGCTAGCTATCCCCGCAAAACACTCAATGAAGATCCATACCCATCCCATAAACCTAAAAACCGGGAAACTTGAGTAGCATTCTGCATAGTAGGCCATTCAAAAACTTTGTTAACTTTGGCCTTAGTGATTTTCCTTGCTTTTGAGGAAACCTTGTGGCCAAGGACTTCTAAGGCCGGAATGCACACTTCAAACTTCTTACCAGAAACAGTCAAACCTGCTTCCTTGATCCGGAACAGGATTCTCTCCAAAGTCCACGTGTACTTCCAGACAAACCACCTGATTCCCAAATTTCCAGCAACAGTTTCTCCACCATAATTGCTCCTTTGCCCCTTGATACCAGCTTCATTGATTAATATCCTCACTTCTTCTGGAACATCATCCAGCAAAATCCACATCATTTGCACCTGGTAAACCGCTACCAAATTAGTCACCCCCTGCCAAAGTCATATTAACTGAAGTCACCCCAACCATGTTTCAAACGCCATCATTGGAAGGGACTCTGGACGTAGCTCCCGCTGATTGTACCCCCCCCCCCATTATGTCTACTAGCCCATAGCAAACTCTTCCTGGCTAGGCCCCCAATTTGTGGAAAGAGATTGTGTGTTTGGTAAATTCCCCGCAACAATATAAAGTTCTCTGCAAAAAATTTGCTCCAAGTTGTGGAAAGCCCACTGGCCCTTGAGTCACACTCCTTAACCTCCGCAATTTCTAATCAAACTCTGCTTCTGCACTCAAGCCGGAAACCACTAAAGCTACCTTGCAATAAAATAATAGTAAATAAACAAGACAGACTCCCCAAAGACCTTTGCACTTGAACTATTTCCCTAAATATGAACTCCAAGAACTCTTGCTGGTAACTACACTCCAAAGTAACAGAAGAAAATAATAAAACTATAATTTGCCATGATAATCTCCAATAATGGTAAACTCCAATAAAGGTAAACTCCAATTATAAAATTATGAACTCCTCCCTATCTCCCATGATCATCTCCTACTACTAAAGTAAAGCTTCCTGATATATACAAAAAAAGAATGCAAGCTGCAAATGAAAGACCCCACTTGTCTCTGTGCATTCCTCACTGACCCGCCTTTGCTACTGGGAAAAAGGAACATGAACTGCTCATTAAAGACCCCTTTTCCCTCTGCTTCCATGTGTTTGCACTGATCCTCCTTACCAATAGTCCAATCCTTACCCAATCAAATGATTTTCAGTAGATTTGATGATCCTGTTTCCAATTCCCCCTAACAGTTGAGTTGCGCCAATGCATTGCTAACAACAGATCCTCTTTGATCTTCCCTAGCAGATCACTCCCAATCCTGCATGGGGCATAACTACAAATCCCCAATGATCTGCATGCCACCTCCTCAACTTTAGCATTCATTTTCACACAGCACTCCGCAATCTCAGTGAATATCCCATAATTGGCATGATTCATACAAATTAGCTTTGATCACTTGCTTCTGCATTAGTAAACCCACCGCCGCAGGGGGGAAGTTATGTTTGACCACACAATGTCTGCAAAAGGAAAAAACTCCAGCCCATTCTTGTCATTGCGCCCTCAAAAAGCGCATTACGCACCAATGCCAAGCCCTCAGCTATTTTACTCCAGAGTATAATGTCCGCCAACGCGCTTCTCTGAGATTATTGTACTGCGGAATTCCACCCAAAGCTAAGCCACTCCAAATCAAATGTCAAGTGTTGAGCCCACTTGCCTCTGTGTCTATAAATAACCACCACAGAGAGAGGGAGAGGAGGTCATCAAGGATGGAGGGAAGAGGAGGATGAGGAGGAGGGGGGAACTTACCTGTTTAAAGAAGAAGTAAGGAGGTGAGGGGGCCTAAGGTGGATGGATCAAAGGATCAGTATCCGTTGATGGGGATGGATGAGGAGGAGGGGGGAGCTTACCAGGGGTGCCAACCAATGGGGAAGGGGAGGTGATGGGTGAGGAGGAGGTGTGAGGTGGAGGTGGTGTGAGGTGGAGGTGGTGTGAGGTAGAGGTGGTTGGTGAGGAGGAGGAAGGAGTGGACCAACCGGTGGTTTGGTGGGGTGAGGTGGGTGGTTTGGAAGTTTTGAGTCTGTTTTGTCTCTGATTCATTTCCTTTCTACCCATACCTCTTTCATCCAACAATAGTTGCTGTTGGTCAACATCATAGAACAGAGAAGCATATTTAGAAAACACAGAAAGTCCACCCCACCAAAATAGAAAAAAAAACCAACTCAGCCTAGGAATTTTGGGTGAAAAACCAAAACCAAAAAAATATGGTGAAGGGATTTTTTACCTAATTCAAAATCAAACATAACTCATCAAAGCAAGCAAGGGTGAGAGGAATAATTTTTTCTCTCATAGAAGAAGATGAGGGACAAGATGAGACAGGGATGACTTGAGGCAGATCCAGAATATCATCTTCAAATATTTTTTCCCATTCATCTTTAAAGTTGGCCAAAAGATTGTGAAGGATTACACAAGTGATAATCCAGTTGATGAGGAACTTCATGTCTTTGGGGTTTTGAATCTGGTTTTGCATTTCCCTTGAGCCGGCCCATCTTACTTTCAGGAATCCTATTGCATTCTCAATCCAAACTTGTGATTGGGCAAGATGATAGTTGAAATAAGTTTTTCCCTGATCATTGGACAAAACATTCCAGTATGCTGGAACCACATATTTCCAACTAGCATAATCTGAATACTACAGAAGCTATGGATCTTGTTCAAATTAGTTATCTGGTTGTTGGGCAATCCGCATCCAATTTAAAACATATGAATCATGAAAAGAACCCAGAAGGCCAGCATGGAGGGATATGAACTTCTTTTTGGTATCACAAACAAGTTTTAGGGCCACAGAGTATCTCAATAAACAGATGAAACATATTTTTTCATTTTTTGATCAAAATTTTTATCAAATTCATTGGAAAAGAAATGAATCAATTTCCTCTTTTTCCAATCAAAATAGTGGTTTCCATCTAGCTTGGGTTTTTGACTCAAGGGGATAGTGGTTCCATCAACAAAACCAATGCAACAAAGAAAGCCTTCAGTCTCCATTACTTGAGATATCTCCTTGCAGTCTTCTTGTGTTTTCCAACAAAGGACCAAGCAATGGAAAGATAGGATAGAAATCATGACTCTTTTGGTGTATGAGTCAATGGTTCCACAACCGACTGAGAGTAGATTTTCTAATTGATGAATTGCTGCTCCATTTCCATTTTATCCCAATCCAGAAAGAGTAACAGCCAGTTGGATATATGGATTGCATTGATATTTCCAAGAATTTTTCTCAAATATGTGTTTTTCTTCAATAATCTCCAAAATTTTTCTGAATGAAGGCAATAGAGTTCAGAACAGTTTCTGGAAGCTTAATTTGGGGAGGATGTGAAGCTTTTGCCTTTCATACATAGGGTTGTGGAGAGTTTTTCTTCTTGGAAACGTGTATTGCTTTTGTAACAGAGCATTAAAAACCAACCCAGTTTATTCCAAATCATAGTCTTAATGGCAGTCAAATACTAACAAAAGTTCAGTCAGCTTTTTTGCATTTTCAACTTGCTGCTGGGAATTTTGATGGGAAATGTTGAGAAAGATGGTAATTTGATGTGGGTTGATGAGATGATGATGGTATTTTTGTGAAGATGGAGATTTGAAGCAATAGAGATGTGAAGAAATAGAGATGTGAAGCAATGGAGATGAGATGTGTGTGATGTGATGGAGATGGGATTGGTATGGATTTACTGATTTGGAGGTGTGGATGGGTGTTTTGGATGTGATGGATGGTGGATGGATGATGATGCATAAATGGCGGGTTTAATGGCGCTTTTGTTCAAACCAAATGGCAGGTTTCTAAGGGCAGGTTTGCTAACTCCAATATGCCCTATTTTCATCATTAGTTTTTCCCTGGCACTGGAAACAGTTCTGGCACAAAGAGTGTCTCTCTGTCCAGTTTCTAGAATTACACCATGCACTGAGGAATAAGGTTCAAAATAGGAGTAATAATTCATAAAATGAGGCTAGAAGGGCTTTCAGGAACATCTCATTGGTATTTCTTGGTGGAAGAGGCCATTTTTTCCTTTCAGGCATAATTAATTGGGACTTTTTATAAACTTGATTTGTGATAATTGCAGAAAAGTCCACCTATACTTTAGTGAATATTTATTTGGTGGATGAGGAATTGTTGTTTCTGAGATCTTAATCAGTTTGATCAAGTTTTGAGTTATTTTGAAAACTTTTGAATTATTCATTTCACACAGGAGTCACATATAATGCTTGATAATTCAGAGCTTAGTCTTTTTTGTGGTTTTGTGAAAATATGAGCAACCCTATTTTGGAGAGTTCATTGTTTTTTCATTGAAGTTTTTTTTGCATAGTTTTTTGAATTTTGATATTCATTTTTTCCCCATGATGGCTGTAGCATGTAAGTTTTTTACTTTTTCTCAGATTTCTCAAATTTGGAAAGATTGTTTGTAGCTTAACTGTGTGTAGGTTGTGTGTACATTCTGAAGTTCTGCTGTGCGCAGGTCATGACTAATTTTTTGAGTTTGGCTGAATACTGGCTGTGAGCTTATTTATATTTGGCCTTTAATGCTTCATTTTATTCTTTCAATTAATTTTTCACTACAAAAAATCAATTTTAACTTGTAGGGAAGTGGGATATCAGAGTAAAAAGTCCCATTTTATCTTGCATTTGACTTTCCTACAATGGGTAATGATTTTTCCTGGTGGAATTTTGGTACCATAAATTCAATTTGTAGTGTGCTTCTGCATGTTTTGATTCTAAAAAACCATTTTTTTTATTTAACTCCAAAAATATACACAAAACCACAATTATCACTAAATTTTGGCCTGGTAACATATACATGATTTTTTGTGTTAAATATTACATTTTCCCAAAATTGCCAGTTGTTTCATTCTTGTTTTTGGTGCTTCTGGTAACCTGAAATTTTTTTTAGGATTAGGATTTCAAGGGTGATTTTGGTTAGTGGCACTAGCTAAAAAAACCTGGTGAATCCATTTATTTCAAAAATGTTGATAAATTTTCACTCCTTGCAGGATTTTTATATTATTTTTTTATATTTTATCTTTTTTTATTTTTATTTATTTTTATTTTTATTTATTTATTTTTTTGATACTATGATCACCTAGATCTGAAATAGCAGCCTGTTGAAAGAATAGTTGATGGCCTGATGGGGAAAATTTAGAGGGATATATCAGGATCTAAAATTGAATATATCTGTATAGAAGATCAGTGAAAATAAATCTTTGTTGAACCAAGTATGAGAGTATTTTTCACTTGAATGGCATCAAATAAAGGAAAATAATTAAAATTGATTGAAAACACAATATTTCAATTGATAAAAATCCATGATGGTAAAGCTGAGTTAGGATTTTAAAATATTAAAAACATTGAATTATTAAAGGATTCAACCAGTATCAATAAATATTTACTTAATTTACCTGCACTAAACAGTTCAATAAATAAGAATTTAAAAAAAATGTAAATGAGCTGCTTCAAATATGAATCATCTGCCTTTTATGAATGGAAAAATGTAATATTTTCATATGGTTCTCAAGAATAGTAAGAATAAAATGAATTATTTCACTCAAGTTTTGTCCAAATAAATTAGATTAAAAGGATCCTACAGCAGATCTGTGATTAATTTTATCATTGAAAATTTAAATAAAGCTTGAAATTTCATGATTCAAATTTTACAAACATTTCATCAATGGAACAGGAATTAAAGACTCATCCTGAACCATCAGGCTCAGATTCCATGTTTTATTATTCCAAAAAAATTGAACTGTTCTTGAAAGATTATTCAAACCAAGGTGATTAGCTATCAAATTGGGTGGATTGAAAATTTTAGGTATAATCAAATAAATTCTGTTTTAAACAATTTGTGATTTGATTTATAATTTTTATTCTAATCATACATGATATAATACGGAAATTTGAAATTTTACAGGTGTACTAAAGCAGGATTCATCAAACACTAATTTTTTAAAGCCTTGGGGAATTAGGATTGATGATTCCTGATCTATGGTATTCATAATTGGTAGGAATACGATATTGATAAACTTGGTTGGTTTTCTTCAAAGAATCAATCCTGTTCAATTACAGCTTTAATTCATTCATCTCAATAAACAAAATCCAAATCAATTTCATGATAAACAGAATAATCTTACATTTCATATTATGTCACTGACACTTATTTTGTTGAAAAATCAAAGAGAATTTCTTGAATTAATACTCTAATTTAAAATTGAATTCACACTAGATTTAATCAAAATAACATAATTTATAGTATGAATTCTGGTAGAGTAGTATGCATTACTGGGTGTAAACAAATAAATAATTTTTCAATCAGAAGTTTCAAAGGATTAGATGGGATCAAGTATCAAAGAAAGAATAAAAATAAATTAACAAGATGAAATATCTAATGAAATACAAATTTAATTCTGTTTACCTGAATGATAAACCTTACCCATTCAAACCAAAAAATAAGTTTTGATATCCTGCAAAGATTATGATGGGATTTAAAGAATTATAAGTAAAATAACATTGAGAATTTTGCTTTATTATTATTATTTTTTTAAAAAAAGAATAAGGATTATTCTTTTTGAAGGAAAAAATATTGGACCGCACCAAAAATAGGAATATTCTTTCAAATGTCCTTAAGATGAACAGAGATCAAATAACAAGAAAAAATAATAATAGGGCGTATCAAATTTAAGCAAACCCGCAATTTTTTAATGGTGGTTTTTAACCAAAATCTGCCATTTCAAACCCAACATTAAAAATCAAAAAAACCCACTTATTTCACATCAGACATGTCAAAGTTACCTGAAACTAAATGGGTTTTTTTCAAATAAAGTATATAAAGGCCTTCAACAGCTCAACAACATGTCATTCCATATAATCACCCCTGGTTTCATCCTCCAACCTTATCAGAACACTTCATCACTCTCATTGCTTCATTGCTATTCTCATCACTTCATCACTCTCATTGCTTCATTGCTATCCTCACCACTTCATCACTCTCATTTCTTCATCACATCATCACTCTCATTTCTTCATCACATCATCACTCTCATTGCTTCTTCACTTCATCACTCTGATTGCTTCATCACTTCATCACTCTCACCTTGCTTTATCACTGTCACCACTTCATTTCTTTCATCACATCCATCCTCTCATTGCTTCATTGCTTCATCACTTCATCCTTCCTTTCATCTCATCCTAACTGTCATTTCTTTATTGCTTCATCACTTCATCCCACTTACTCTTTTTAAATTGCCCCTCAGTGAAAATCCCCCCACAATTCCACTCAACCAAAGCAAACATCCCCCAGGAACTCAACATCCAATAATCCTCCCCCATCAGCTTCCAAAGGCTCAATTCAGCTCAAGAGAGCTGATCACATCATACTGGTAAACTGGCTCAACATTCCGTCCAACTACAATGCTTGCTTTGGATTGGAAAATGAAACAAAAGTTGGCCAACCACCATCCTCTAAGGTTAATGGCTATCTCCTTATGGCCAATGAACTCAATAACAAAACCAAAGGCAGGCTGGATATTTCATCCAAACAGATGCGGGAGCAATTCAAGAACTATCAAGCCAAGTACAAAAAAGCCCTTTCAAGGTCAATCTCCACTGGCTTTGGTATCACCAACCACAATAAAGCCAAGGGAATAAACTTGGTGTTTAATAAGTTGGACTCCATTTGTCCTTTTTATGTTCAAATGTATGAAATCTTTGGAAAGAAGGCCAATATCACCCCTTTAGCCGCCTTTGATTCCCAACAATCAGATTCAGTTGATGCTGAGGACCTGGCTGTGGATGCTCAACCTAGCAATGATGATCCCAATGAAACCTATTAGTGGCCCCAATCTGATGTGGAGGAGGTTTCACAGGACCACCCCACATACTATAGGGCAATCTTAGATGATTGTGA
This sequence comes from Puccinia polysora, assembly GCA_025617555.3. Taxonomy (NCBI): domain Eukaryota; kingdom Fungi; phylum Basidiomycota; class Pucciniomycetes; order Pucciniales; family Pucciniaceae; genus Puccinia; species Puccinia polysora. The sequence continues at coordinate 15,850,334 of CM062620.1, read as the reverse complement.
GCACAAAGAAGACTAAGTGAGAGGGCAAGTGCAAGGTGGCAAATCTAACTGCAAAGTGAAAACTTATGGTTAAGTAACTTGACACACAGTGAGGGGGATTAATTGTTCCAATGGAAAGGAAACTAAATCCAATCCTGATGTGATCACTTGATGTAGAAAAATTCAAGACATATGAAATGGACTAACTGAGAATACAATCTTCAGGAAAGCAGCATAGCCTTTATAAGGTAATTCAAATTGACTAGATACAACCTGATGGACGGCCAACTTCAGTTAAGAGGCAATGAGGCAATGAATGACATGAAAGAGATTTGGAAATGAAATAACAGTATAGACATTTCCAAGTTCATAGCGTAGATGCAAGGCAATACAATCTGAGGGTAAAATGGCGTAACAGAGGAGGCAGGAAGGAGTGAAGTGAGAGAAAATGCAAATATGAGGATGTAGCTTATGCAGGTGAAGCAACTAGTCCAATTGCAAACTATAAAGTTGGTGTGGCTAACTAGCATGGGTGCAAGCTAGTGAGAGTACACAACCGGGAATGGAAACCCAAGGGCTATTGATACCCAGGGTGAAAGAGTGGAGCTCAAATGGATGGTTGACTGGAGTAGAGTTAACTGCAAGGTTTGCAAGTAGGTGCTGAGTCAGTCGCCAAGAATGGAAGGTTGTTATGCAAGCCAGAGTTGATAAGCCAAAGGCACCATTGATGTTGTTCTTCTATTTGTGTCACGCGTATGGACTGAGGTAGATGGTACTGAGGGAAGGATATTTCAAAGTGAGAGAGACAATAATCCTTGAGCTTCAAGCGTGACAGGAGGATATTCCAACAGAATCAGCTCCAATCATGTCTACATCAGCATTGATCAACAATTCTGTTGATATATCTATCCTAATTCCTAATCTATCCCATCACCTGGTTATTTCTATTTCCATTTATATTTCAATTTATTTAGTATTCTATTTTTGTTTCATTTTTTTCTATAGTACTGAATTCTTTCATTGTTTCATTGTTTTTTTATTATTCATTCATCTCACGCGCCCAATCAATCATCTTGTGCACGCCTGTCAATGGTCCAACACATGCATATTCATTTCAATCAAAATCTCTTCTCATCATCTCAAATACAAAAGGTGAGGCAAGTCTTCATTTTCTCTTGCCAAAATTTCTCTATTTACTTTTCTCAATCTAGCAATTCAATTAACAATCACTCCATATACAATTGAGGAAATTAGGAAGATTGGACATTGCTGAAGACTCAAGATAATTTGGTGCAACAATCTTCACTAAACTTTATTACAGGAATTTTTTTTCTCTCTAAACTTTTCTTTTATAGTCTTTTTCACATCTAGTCTTACTCTCAATCTCAGCCTATTTGTGGTGGTGGCTGTGTTACTCATGTTTACCTGTGTCTGAGTACAAGTCATTTTTTATCAGCTTGGGTATGAAAGATGTTTCTTTCTTCATTGGATATTTTCAATCATTTTATCTTTTTATTGTTCTAACGTGATGTTTCAGTTTTCTTGTTTTAAAATTATCATTTCTTAAGAAATTAGATCTCTTATTTCATCACAATTAACAATCAAAAGGGCACTCAACTGAAGACCAACCAGAAAATTCAACAATGACAGACTCTCTTACAGCAACAATTCTAAAAACTTCCATTGAGGCCATTCCTTTACTCACTCCAGATAACTTCTTCATATGACGGAATTGAGTTTTTAACATGATGGACTTACAAGAGGACTTATATGCCAAGCTCACAAGAAGTAAAATGGATGCCAATGGAATTCCAATTGGACTTGATCACATCAAAAATTTCCAAATTCAATCTATTTTAACCTCTGAACTAGATATGACAGTACAAGAAAATATCATTATGTCTGAGAACACAAAAGACGCTCATCAGATCTGGAAAGACATAAACAAATACTTTGCCTCCAATCACCCTTCCAACCAAGCCAGGATCCTCAAGGAAATTTTACAAACTCCTTTTTCTCTCTCAAAAATTCCTGGTTTCATCACTGAAACTAAGACGGCCATATCCGGATTTCACAAATTTGGAATTGACCTTCCAACAGATATCATTGCCTACTTGATTCTGGAAAAACTTCTTGCAAACATGGATACCATGATTTAACAAATCACTCACTTGGATAAGAAGATTTCTCCGGATCAAGTTCTGGAGCACCTTTGAATTTTTAACTAAAATAAGTTTCTGAACAAGGATTCATTTCCAGATAAACAAGGAGAAAGCTTGAATTAAGTCTCCTTCCTCAGCTCCAACAAAAAACCCTGAAATGATAAATGGCATAACCCAAAAGCCGCTCATCTGGAGGGTAGATTCTGGAAGTTATATTCACACCTCAGGCCTTTGTTTCCTAGAAAGAAGAAGTCCGGGGCGGATGCCACTTCAGAAGGAACCACTGTTAGCTCCTTTCACACAAGCCCTCTTTTCTCTTCTGACTGCTTAGTGGTGGATTCTGGATTTTCAAGACATATCATCTATAATTCTAAGTTTTTCTTTCACTTAGACCAATCACTAACTGGATTCATATCAACAACCTTGGGAAAAAATTCTCTTATGTTTGAAGGGGTTGGCTCAATAAGCCTGGTACATGATCAGGATTGGAAAAGTACTATCTCTGATGTACTCTTTTCACCCAGTTCCACATCCAACTTGCTATCTATGAGAATTCTTGTACTTGAAGGATTTAATATTGAATTTAGAGAAATAGATCTTGTAATTCAGAAGGATTACTGGAGTAAAACGGGTTCTTAAAAAAGCAATATACCCACAATTCACTCTATGAAGGCTAATCACACTCAAGTATCTCTCTTGACCCAGGATGAACAAATTCACAAATTGCTTGGTCATGCCAGCTATGATAGAATTTGAAAAAATCTTGGCATACAAGTGAAGAAACCAGGAGTTTGTGAAGCTTGTGCCATTAGCAAGATAAGTCAAACACCTTTTAAAAATAAGCATCCGCGTGCCAAAAGACCATTTCAAGAATTACACTGCAACTTGGTAGGACCTATTCATCCTTTGAGCATTAACGGAGATTCATACTTCCTAACTGTAGTGGACAGCTGCAAACAATTTTTCACCATGATTCCAATTAAGAACAAAATCAATGTGGCAAGTACTTTGCAATTTCTCATCAATTTTGAAACAAAAAGGTTCAATTATAGTCCCATGATAATTCATTCCAATTGTGGAACCAAGTTCTGGAATCAAAATTTCTCCAAATACTGTAAATCTAACAATATTAGACAAACCTTTTTCAATGTGTATTCACCTCAACAGAACGGACTAGAGGAACGCTTCAACAGACTCATATTAGAATCACTTCAAACAGTTCTCTTTGACTCTCAACTCAAAAAACAACTTTGAAGTCTTCTTATCAATTCCTGTGCCTTGGCACTCAATCAAATACCATCTTACATATCCAAGAAATTGCTGTATCAACTATTTAAGGGAAAAGTATTGGATATTGATTACTTCTATCCACTGGTAAATCCAGTGTGTTATATAGTAGAAAATAGACCGCCCTTCTCCAAACTAGAACCAAGAGAACTCTTTTGCAGATTGATTGGATGCAATGAAGATTTATTATCCTACAAGATTCTGAAGAAAGAAAAAAGGATAATCAATACCAAACATATAACAATCCTGGACTTCAACGTCAATATTAAACAATTTGAGAAGGACATAGAAATAAGGGACTGGTGCAACAAATCTGTTGTTTCAATAACCTTGGAAGGATCTCAAGAAGCTAGCACTTCAAGCTCAAACTCCACTTCTTTTCCTATTCCCCCTTTGACAAATGAAGAAACACCATCCTTCATCCCGGAGGAGACCACTCTTCCCATCATTACCGTATCTGAAAGAGAAGAGAATTTGGATCAACCCTCTACACCTCCTATGTACAACTTATGCAAATGGGTTCCTTCTATCAAACCCACAAAGTATTCATATGGGTCATTTGTTAAAAATTCAGCCTCTGATTATGCCCGCTGAGAGGTAGATTAAGCTTCAAGAAATCAAATCTCAGGATGTGTGGTAGAATGTTGATGTGGAGCCCAATCACTATCTCAGAACAATTTGGGTGGATAAAGTTAAGCCAGCAACAAGTCTTTCCCCAGAAAAGAAGAAATCACAACTCTGTATCATGGGTAATTTACAAACCCCAGTAGTGGATTTTGGTGATACATACGCACCTACTGGAAATTTTATGACGCTCTTACTTCTCCTGTTGAGTGGTTTAGATTTGAAACTCCAAATTTGACAATTTGATGTTAAGGCAGCTTTCTTATTTGCTCCTGTGGAAGAAGATATATATATACTTAAACCAAAAGAAAGCAAGAGATTTTCCAAGTTTCTGAGATTAAGGAAATCACTCTATGGGTTGCATCAAGCTCCATCAAACTTGTAGAAGATGCTTACAGCTTGGCTTTTAGGCATTGATTATATTCAATCCAATGCAGACCCCTGGCTGTATACTCACAAATTAAAATTTTTGTCCATATTCTTCCACATGGATGATCTCATTGTTTGTGGGGAGGTGGATTTGTTTGAAGAAGAGTTTTTAAAAAAGTTTCCATGCTCATCAGCACAGAATCCCTACACTATCCTTTGAATGGAATTTGACAAGTTCAAAGACACAATTATGCTTTCACAAAGGAAGCTTATCAAAAAGACATTGGACAAGCTGGACTTATCTAATTTCAGGCTGGTTCAAACTCCTCTCAAGCCTGGTATTCAGTTAGTTCCAGCCTCCCTTGACCAACAAGCTGAGTTCAACAAGCTTGGTATAAAATTCAGGAAATATACCGGGATTTTAAATTACCTTTCTTGTAGGACGCAACCTGACATATTGCCGGCAGCATCAATACTGTCTCAGTTCAATCAAAATCCGGGTTTGTCTCATTGGAAAGAACTTCTACATGTATGGAAGTATTTGGCTGGAACTTCAACACTTGCTTTTTCTCTCCAACCTGATTCTAAGAATGATTCTCTGACAATATTCACAGACTCCACTTGGGGGGATGATTCACACAGTTGCAGGTCTCAAACTGGAAACATTGTATTCTGGAAATCCTCTTGGTTTGCATGGAAGAGCAGAAAAAAAAGCAATATAAAGCTCTCCTCTACAGAGGAAGAATTGAATGCAATGACCAATGGGGCGCAAAAATAACTCTGGATCCAATTCATTATAAGAAACCTGCGGAATTCTCTGGCTCAACCGTTTAAGTTTCTAGTCAACAAAAAAGGGCTTATGGATACAATTTGTCACTTTGGGTCAAACTCAAAGACTAAATATATTGACATGAAGATGAAGTGGCTGCAAGATCAGTTCTCTAAAGGCAGGATTCAGGTTAATCTCATATCCACCAACAGCATGGTTTCTGACGCACTCACCAAGGCTTGCAAAAAAAACTCTCTGGTTCTTCTTGTTATAATTATGGCCAGAAATTAGCTTAGGCAAATGAGCATTATTTAAAGCAAAAGAAATGCTGGACACCTTGTGTCAATAATTTCTAATGGGCTCTCACAATGGGACAATACATTGGATGATATTGGTTATGAATTCAATTGGATGATGAATGGATGATCAAAAACAGCAGGGAGAAGAGCTCCTTAAGTACAAAAGATTGGCCTCTTGTGAGCCCATGATACAAAAAGCCAAAAGGCAAATTTTCCGCTCCAAAGGAGCTCTACAGGCTCTACAGGCCTTGTTACTTGGTTTGGACTACATCAGCCCGCATGGCAACAGTCCCTGTACCCTTACAACCAGCCTATTCCGGTCATTTCTGGTGTTTCCACCTTAATGGGGCTGAACCATCCCCTTGACTGTTCAAACCCCTGGCCTGTTGTCTATTACAACCGGCCTGTTACCTCAAATGCTGGATGGTTTCCTCATGCAACCAGCCCCTGGCCATACAAATGGCCAGGTGGGACCCAGGACACACCTGGTTCCGGGCTCTGACACACATGGGGGGGTGTAACCAGCCAACATGCCACCCCCCCCCCCCCCCCTCTTTTACTCAAATCCCTGGAGGGGGCAGTCAAATCCCCCTACCAGGGGCCCTGGAGGCTGATACCCCCAGGGCATTGTCAAGGTAGGTGGGCTGGGGGCTGGTCAAATCCCCTCCAGCCCATTGCTGTAAAGGGGGAGGGAGAGCGCCCCTCTTGGTGGTGGGGGGGTGGTCAATTCCCCACCACTGCTGGTTGCCTTGCTGCAACCGGCCCAGCCACCATATTTGGTGGGGGGTGATCAGGTCCCCCCCTCCATGACCAGTTGCCTCTTGCAACCGGTTGCTGGCTGGTTCAACCCAGCCAGCCCTCCCCCTCCTCCTTGCAATGGCAAGCAAGGGGAGGGGGAGGAGCCAGGGCCATTGCCCCCATCCCCGCAGCAGCCGCAACCGGGGTGGAGGGACTCCATTTTGAGTCCCTCTGCCCCCTACAACGGCCCCGTGCGGGCCTTTGGGCCCCATAAACAGGCCATAAGCAAAAACAGCGGCCCCAAGCCGGCTGCAACATGGGCTGCGACACAGGCAGCAGCCCCAAATGGGCGGCGGCCCCTAATGGGCCTCCCCAAGCCCGAAAAGTGAGTTCAACATACTTTGACGGGCCAGCCCGTCTGGCCAAGTATGTGCAAAATGAAACTTGGGCCCAATCATGCCCATACAAGCCCATCTGGCTGTATTTGCACATATACCCCACCAGGCCCGTTAGGGCCTGTGTACCAATAGGCCTTTTTCACGTGTTTTGAGGCCAGTTTCCCCGAATCTGTGACATCCACACAGGCACGTATGGTCTGTGTGTGTTTCCAATGGGGGGCAGAGGCCCACATGTGCATCCCATTTGGATTACACTCATACATAGCACATGCATAAGTGCATACGTATTTTAACACTTCTCACGTCTAAGTGCTTGGAATCTAGGTCACACTGAATTATGGAGGGATGTTGAAATATCTATCCTAATTCCTAATCTATCCCTTCACCTGGTTATTTCTATTTCCATTTATATTTCAATTTATTTATTATTCTATTTTTGTTTTATTTTTCTCTATAGTATTTCATTATTTCATTCTTTTATTGTTCTTTTCTTATTCATTCATCTCACGCGCCCAATCAATCATCTTGCATGCGCCTGTCAATGGTCCAACACATGCATATTCATTTCAATCAAAATCTCTTCTCATCATCTCAAATACAAAAGTTGAGGCAAGTCTTCATTTTCTCTTGCCAAAATTTCTCTATTTACTTTTCTCAATCTAGCAAGTCAATCAACAATAACTCCATACAAAATTGTGAAAATTAGGAAGATTGGACATTGCTGAAGACTCAAGATAATTTGGTGCAACCATCTTCACTAAACTTTATTACAGGAATTTTTTTCTCTCTAATCTTATCTTTTATAGTCTTTTTCACATCCAGTCTTACTCTCAATCTTAGCGTATTTGTGGTGGTGGCTGTGTTACTTGTGTTTATCTGGGTCTGAGTACAATTCATTTTTTATCAGATTGGTTATGACAGATGTTTCTTTCTTCACTGGATGTTTTCAATCATTTTATCTTTTTATTGTTCTAATGTGATATTTCAGTTTTCTGGTTTTAAAATTATCATTTCTTAAGAAATTAGATCTCTTATTTCATCAAATTCAAACCCTTCCTTGGATCCCTCACTTCCTTCTTTTGATTTCTCTCTTCTTGGGTTGGAAGAAATTAACAACTTGGCCAATGAGGAGCAAGTTATTCCTGTATTGCCACTACCATCAACATCTGCTCAAGTAAGCACCCAAGTTATTTTCTCTTCTGTCTGGTTAATCCCAACTGATTTATATTGTAAAATAACATCCTCATTCATTCCTGATTGGCCAAAAACTCAAGCCAATGGGGCCTCCCACATTCCCTTCAAATGAGAGTGAAAACGCTCCCACACAAACCTCCTCTGCAAAGGGAAAGTGACAGGCCTCCAATTCCATCAAACTCAACCCTAATAGCCATCAAAAGCGGAGAAACCCTTCAAATTTTTCTGGCTTTGAGGATATCATGGAGAAGGGAGATTAAAGTAAGTTACTTGATTGATTGTACTTGCTTTCAAAATCAAGCTAATTCCTATTCCCCTTCAAAAAACAGTTATATAATAAATAGAATCTGAAAAAATTCAATTTGAAAAGGAGAAGTGGGATCATCAAATGGCTATGGATTTTCAAAAGTGGAAAGATGAGAGTTTGGCTCATCAAAACAAAGTGTATGCTGAGTGGCAAATCAAACAGGCCAAGATGGAGTTTCAAAAAGAGTAAAAGGAGAAGGATTGAGAGCAAGAACAACTCAAAAAGGAGAGCGAAAGGCTAGCCACAGAAAACAAAGATAGTTTATTGGTAGCCATGGCATGTATTGGAAGCAGTAGAACTGTGGATGAAATAAAAGGAAATTACTCATTTGCTTGGTTTTTAAATATATTTACTTTGATAAAAATTTTAAAAATAAAAACAAAAAAATTATTTTTGATTGCAAAAACATTTGAGAGTATTTTTAACACCACCAATGAAAAAATATTTCTTATTTTTATTTATATTTTTTTTCCTAAGATATATTTTTCCACTGGCCAAGTCCTTTCTAGTTTTTTGAGTTGTTCTATTGATTTGCATGGACGTGGCCATCCTAGTATGGGTGTCAGTATCCACTGCAGGAAAATTACAGTGTTTGTACTTGTTTGCTGCCCAAACCATTTTTACAATACCCTTTTTCTTGAAATCAATCCCAAACCCCAAGTTTGGGAACACAAATTGGCCGTCAGATAATGGATATTCATCCTTGTTTTCAATATGTTGTCCATTTGATGTTTTGTTTGGGACCACAAGTAAAAAGGAGTAGTCAGATACATCACCTTGGTCAATATGGGGCAAGTTGTAGAAGGAGTCTGAGGTGAATGCAATTTTAGATGAGCAGTCAAAAGCAGTAAGGCCAGATGCAAATCAAAATGGGGAGAAGGAAGGGATTTTTTGTCCATCATAGCTTCAGGGTTGGAATCAATTGCAAGTTTGGCTAATTTTTGAAACATTTGGCCCAATATATGAGAGACCTTTTCAGACCTAAGGTTCAAAAAATAAGACACTTTAGGGGAGGATTTGACAGCAACTGTCTTCAAATATTGTCCAAATAGTTCAGCAGGTTCCATCAATTTTTTCCATCCAATTGCCCACATTTTCCCAACCCAATATCTTGAGGGACCAACAGTGTTGAAAAATTTTTTTGGTTGGTGAAGGAATGTCATTACTGAGTTGATGTCCTTCTTCTCTTGCTCAAAAAGCTCATTCAAAGGGATAAATTTGATGATTGCATTGATAGCCTCATGATCCAATTGATCTTGAACATATACTTTTCCAGAGCTGAAGAAATGGAACAGTTTGATCTTCTTTTTGGCCTTTTCCAACTCTTCATGGTTGGGGTTTTTGACTTTTCCTGACAATGGATGGATAAAGGTTCAAGGGATTTAGTTTGGGTGAAGACCAAACAACCTTTTCATTAATTGTTTCCTCATCAACTTCCAATGCAATTTCAGAATCCCACATTTCAGCCCTCCTCCTCTGGTGAGCTCTTTTCTTCCCACTTCTCTATATGTTTTTCAAACTATCTCCTTCCATCTTTTTCCCTCCCAACAGTATACTTTGATTGGGGTGAGGATCAAGATGGAAATCCACTAGTTGTAACATTTTGAGGTTGGTGGGTGAAGAATAGGACGTAGAGAAATGGTGTTCAAAGCTGTGGAATTTCTGATTGCATTGCATTGAATAAAAAAAGCAAAAAAAATTCATTAGTCCAGTATAAACCACTTAGATGATCAACCAAAATAGAAAATAACACAAACAATACCCGCAATTCCCCTCCCAAAAAAACAAAAAAAATAAAAAATCATCATTCCAGTATAAACCGCTTAAATAATCAACCAAAATAGAAAATAACAAGAACATTACCAGTAATCTCCTACCAAAAAAAAATGGGAGTCAGCCTAGAATTCTGGGTTAAACAACCAAAACCAAAAAAATCTGGTGATGGTATTTTTTAACTATTTAAAAACCCAATGCTACTCATCAAAGAAAGCAAGTGTCAGGGGTAGAATCCGCTCTCTCATGGCAAAAGATGAGGTAGAAGTTGATGCTGTGATGACTTGAGGAGGATTGGGAATATCTTCTTCAAATATTTTGTCCCATTCATCTTTGATGTTGGCAAGAAGGTTGTGAAGTATTACACCACTGATAATCCAGTTGATGAGGAACTTCATATCTTTGGAAGATTGGAGCTGGTTTTGAATCTCCCTTAAGCTGGCCCATCTTCCTTTCAGGATTCCTATGGCATGCTCAATCCAAACTTGTGATTGGGAAAAATGATAGTTGAAATCAGTTTAGGCTTGATCATTGGTTGAAACATTGTGGTATGCTGGAACCACATATTTCCTGCTAGCATAAGCTAAATCAGCCAGAAGGTATTGATCTTGATCAAAGTAGTTATCTGGTTGTTGGGCAATCCGCATCCAATTGAAAACATATGAATCATGACAAGAACCCAGAAGGCCAGCATGGAGGGATATGAACTTCTTTTTTTTTATCAAAAACAAGTTGTAGTGCCACAGAGTATCTATAAAAACCAATAAAACAAATCTGGTAAGTGTATTATCAAAGGCTTTGGGAAGGAAATGAATCAGTTGCTTATTTTTCCAATCAAAATAATGGTTGCCATCTAGCTTGGGTTTTTGACTCAAGGGTATAGTGGTTCCATCAACAAACACAATGCAAAAAGGAAAGCCTTCAGTCTTTATTACTTCAGATATCTCCTTGTGGTCTGCTTTGGTTGGCCAACAAAGGACCAAGAAACAGAAAGATAGGATAGCAATCATGACTCTTTTGGTGTATAAGTCAATGGATCCATAACTGACCAAGAATAGATTTTCTAATCAATGAATTGCTGCTCAATTTCCATTTGATCCCAATCTACAAAGAGCAACAGCCAGTTGGATAGCTGAATTGAATTGAGGATTCAAAAAATTGTTCTTGAAGATGTGGTGGTCTTCAATCATCTCCAAAAGTTTCATGAAAGAAGGCAATAAATTTTGGAACAGTTTCTGGAAGCTCAAGTCAGGAAGTAGGTGAAGCTTTTTCCTTTCATACATACGGTTGTGGAGAGTGTGTCTTTTTGGAACCATGTATTGCTTTTCCAAAAGAGAATTAAAAGTTAACCAATTTGATTCCAAATAGGAGCCTGAATCTGAGACAAATAATAAAAAAGTTCAGTCAGCTTTTTTGCGTTTTCAACTTGCTGCCAGGAAGTTTGATTGGACATGTTGAGAAAGATGATGATGTGATGTTGATGGGATGTGTTTGATGTGATGGAGATTTGAAGCAACAGAGATGTGAAGTGATGGAGATGTGAAGCAATTGAGATGTGAGGCAATGAAGATGTGAATAAATGGATATGTGAAGAAATGGATATGTGAAGCAATGGAGATGTGAAGGAATGGAGATGTGAAGGAATGGAGATGTGAATCAATGGAGATGTGAAGTGATGGAGATGTGAAGCAATGGAGATGTGAAGCAATGGAGATGTGAAGTAATGAAGATGTGAAGCAATGGAGATGTGAAGTGATGGCAATGTGAAGTGATGGAGATGTGAAGCAATGGAGATTTGAAGCAATGGAGATTTGAAGCAATGGAGATGTGAACCAATGGAGATTTGAAGCAATGGAGATGTGAAGCAATGGAGATGTGAAGGGATGGAGATGTGAAGTGATGGAGATGTGAAGTGATGGAGATGTGAAGTGATGGAGATGTGAAGTGATGGAGATGTGAATCAATGGAGATGAGATGTGTGTCATGCGTATGGATTTGATCAGTTGGAGGTGTGGATAGATGTTTTGCATTCCATGGATGGTGAATGTATGATAATGGCGGGTTTGATTTTTTAAACCCATCATTTTCATGAAACCCGCCAATTTGAAATACACCAGTTAGGGGGTATTTTTATTTCAAAAACCCACCATTGAAAATGGCAGGTTTGTTCAAAAAAATGGTGGGTTTCTAATGGTGGTTTTGCTAACTTTCATATGCCGTAATAAGGAGATAATCCTCCTCACCTTTTACTCCTGATTTCTATCTGAGGAGGACTTCCTCCACAAAACATGTATGTGTAATTTGTTTTTTTGTTTGATTCAATAAAATATGTCCCTGTCCCAATTTGGAAAATCTTGATATCTTATGTACATACTTCAATCTAATGCTGTTTTTATCCCATCAGAAATATATCATTATTACCTTTCAATTCTCAAATCCATAGTGATTGCAGGAGGGCAATAAATCAGATACTGATCTTCAATGATCAAGTTGGATCTTAAGCTGATAAAAAGAATTTCAATCTGGATTGTGACAGAATTTATAATATAAGCTATGTTTTCTTTATGAATAATTATTATGATTATTTATTTTTGGATTGAAAGATAATGTTTTTTTTTGAGAATAAAATGAAAAAAAATCTTTAGTTTCAAAAAAAGCTGATATTGTAGAGGATCTTGATCGAAAATTCAAACTAATAAATATTTTATTATTCTTATTATATATATATGTCATTAATTTCTTTTTATTTGATTTTTGGGGGGGTTTTTTTTTATCCACCACAGTGCACACCTAATCTTGATCCAGTCCAAAAACTACTAGACACCTATGATGATGATGGTAATTATTAGTATTATTTTCAACAGAAAATTTGTGGATTTTTTTCCTTCTTTTTATTCTGAATCCTAGATGATAAATTTCTTGTTTTTTTACCTTCATAACAAGATAATTTGGCTTTAAAAATGATTCTTCAAGGTTGAGATTTTGGTTTATAGTGATGATCAAACTCTTTTTTAGGTTGAGATAGATATTTTCAATGATGATTATGATTATATGAGATCCTGTTGAACTGGTTTGATAATATATTTCAACTGAAAATCATCAGATTTCCTGATTCATTCTTACGTTATCCCATCATGCAGTGAATCATCAAACCAAAAAATTAAATCCAACTTGTAAAAATGAATTAGTTAGAGAATCTCCAAATTTTTCTTTTTTTCTCAAACTTAAAAAAAATATTCTTGAAAAATATTTCTCAAAATCAAAATCAAAAGAAAAGATATTTATGGTTTCCTATGATTTTTTCATACATTAATTTTCTTGGTAAATCAACATCTTTCATTGCTAGTTCTTGTTCCCTTTTCTTTAATTCAAGAAATAGAACCTTTGTCCTTGGCATTTCCAATAAAACCTTCCAACCTCAATCTATTGAACTTTTTTGAAAAAATCTTGTAATTCTCAATCTATCCCCCCTAACATCCTTTTTTTTTAAGATAAATACAAGGAATTTTAGTGAAACTGTTCTGAATTGAAACTTTGAAGTTATATCCAATTTTAATTTTTTTTTCTTTCTTATTCTTTTCTTAAGATTTTATTTTATTTTATTTTTATTTTTTTCTGTTTCTGTTTTTTTTTCTTTTTCTTTTTCCTTTTCCTTTTCCTTTTCTTTTTCTTTTTCTTTTCCTTTTTCTTTTTCTTTTTCTTTTTCTTTTTCTTTTTCTTTTTCTTTTTCTTTTTCTTTTTCTTTTTCTTTTTCTTTTTCTCTTTCTTTTTTGTTTTTGTTTTTGTTTTTGTTTTTCTTTTTTTTTAATTTTAATTTTAATTTTATTTTTCTTTTTCTTTTCTTTTTTAATTTTTTCTAATATTGACAGATTTTTTGGTCCTTCAATGCACCAAGAAAATTCAACCATGAAAAAAAATACAAAACCAAAAAACCATATCCAAAAAGAAACTTTGAAATTCAAATTTTACATTAAAAATTATTTAGAGGATGAACCATGATGGAAGAGGTATAATTTCAAAGGATTTGAGTGAATTTAGAATCATGCACAAACTGTTTTTCAAGACTTAAAACAAGATTTCACAGCTATAAGTTCAAAGAGCTCACACCCAATGGTTTAACAAATCTGATTATCTGAATTCAGAAACATGAACCAGGAGTATTATTTTGGAAAAACCCTTATTTTCTGGGTTACTTTGATCTTGGTACCTTAACCAACACTAGCAAACATATTATTTTTTGATTTTTCTTACCAATCCACAGCTGTGTGAGATTTTTCCATCAATATCAGATTGATTTAGGTAAATTTAGTTGCAAGATTGAGGAAATTGTGATCTCTGGGGAGGCTGAGGGTCCCAAAGTTCTGACTATAATTACCAACTTCCAATAGTCTCAATATTGCACCAAGCTATTTACAGGTTGCAAAACTGATTGTCCCCCCCTTCCTTGTGGATATTTGAGGATTTCCAGTTTCAAAAACTGATTTCTGGATCCTTGCCTCTGAAACCTTTCATATATGATTATCTGAAATAATATGAGTTTTGAGAAAAATTATGTGAAATTCCTGGTGATTTCATTTTGAATTTCTGGCCAGCCAAAATTTGAAAATTCTTGAAATTTTAGACCAAAAATAGGATTTACAATGGAAAAAAAATCCCCTGATTTTTTGAATGAAATTTCACCTGTATCAGTTTTCATGTCCAGGATTTTCTTGAACTGGGCAGGAGAATGTGTCCCTTCACTCCATGAGCATAATTTTCCATCCAAAAAAATCATTTTTATAATTTGTTTCAATTCTCTCCCTCCTTTGATTTCATAATTGATTTCTATATGTCTCATCTCATTTTTCTTTCTCCTCAAGCTTACTCATAGTATTCATTAATTACTAACTTTCTTTCTTTTTTTTTTTTTTTGTTTAAATTTGCCTCAGGTCAGCCATAGAGGAAAGAAAATAAAATTGGGAAATCCTCCTGGCTTATTAAAATGAATGAAGGAAGTAGCAAGACAAGACCCAGGAATCATGAAGACCAAAATTTCACATTTGAAGATTAAATTCCCCAAATGGATACCTGATTGGATTGAGAAAATTGGGGAAAATATTTAAAATATTACCGATTCCAATTCACATTTTATTTTTTTGAGATTTTTTTAAGCCAATCAAATGTATGAACCCTATAAGGAAGTCATCAGAAATTGGGGAGGTACTAGATCCAGTCCTCATAAAAAATTCAGGAGATAAATAAATTAGATTCTTTCAAATCTTTTATTTCTTAATCAAAATTTGATTGTTATTTTATTGAAATCAAACCATATCTCAAAAAAAACAATACCAGAAATAAATAAATAAAATGAAATAGTTGTTAATATCATGTGTATGAGGTGGAAGACTTTTGTGAGTTGTTCATGAAACTGTGAATTTGTTTCTTAAAAAAAATTAAAAATTAGGATCCTTAATCCTTAATAACATGGAACACTTCAACTTGTTTTTCAATAAACTAAATTCATCTGTGAGTTCTTCCATATTGGTGAGCTTGTTTGCAATAGTATCTTGATACAATTCAATAGCTCAATCCATCACTGTTTGGGCAGTGGCCTGTTGTTGATTCCAGGATTCAAAAAACTTTTTCATGGAATTTCCCAGAGCATGGGCTGCAGTTTGTAAATCTTGCCTTAGCATGCAATCACTGCACGCACTTTGAATAACCTCCATATCCAATTTATTTGAGGAGGTGAAAGGGCACCCCTGTGTCAAAAAATCTTCAGCAGGTCCAAGGTGAGACATTTCAAGGGAGCATGTGGCAGCATTTGACCCAAATGTTACCTCCAGCTGTTGAATGTCTGGGAAAGGGGTTCCACAAAAAGCGTGAAATTGGGGATGAACCTTCAAAAAAAATGAGTTATCTTGTATTTGAGGTTGGTCAATGCATTAGAATGACTTACCTGAAAGAATTAATTCCATACTGAATCTGACTCTGTGACCATAAATCAGGTTTCATCCCATTCAAACCCACTATGTTCCTTTAAAGACATAAATTTGTTGTTGTATTTTCTGAAGTAGTAAAAAAAAATGTGGGCCTGGATGGAAAGACACTCTAGAAAACCAATTGAAATCCCACCTGACTTAGCCTGGACTTTTTTCTGTGTTCATTTAAATAGACACTAGGGAATTTATCCATAATTTTTTGAGAAAAAATGGTGCACCTCAGTTTTGAAGCCTTAGCCATATCTTTTTCCTTCTTCATCAACCTTGAATTGTAAATTCTAGGCTATGACCTTCATTGGACCCAACCAGACGTTTTTTTGGGGGGATTTTTTTTGGGAGGTGGAAATGATTGATTTTATGCATTGTTTAATTGAATGCTGGAGGGCTCAATACTCAAGGTTTTATTTTGGGATTCAGGAGATGGGGATGGGTACTGCTCCTCAATTTTTTTGGACATTTTTGAACAGGTGATTGCCAGAATAATTTATTGGGGGCTTCCTGGAAGTCCTATTGGGAGAAATGGATGAGGTCAAACTCCAGAAGATTCATGCATACTAGGTGGTTGGGAGAGAGTTTTATTGCAAACAGAAGCAAGTGAAATGGTATCCAGCTGCTTTTCCTGCAAAGATCTGATTTTACCAGGGACAAAAGTTTATGGAAGGTGTGATGGGGAAGAGATGGTGGGCTGGTGAACATTATGAGAGCTGAAGGGAAATCTGGGAGTATCAAAAATGTTGGAGTTGTTATTTTTTCAGTTTCTTTTTCAAGGAAAAAGAATCAGGTCCATTGGTGAGTGAGTGGAGGGGTGAGGGATGATGAAGATCGGGTTGGGGATAGCTGAAGGAGGGGGGGGGACTTGCTTGAGAGAGGGTGTGTAAAATTACACAACATTGTGGTCCAGAAAAAAATGTAGCATCATGTGCAATTTTGGCCCATGAGAGAGTTGAAAAGGTAAGGAACATTGATTTGTGTAATTTGGGTATTTTCTGGTTTGTGGAACCCCAAACACCAAGCACACAAAACTAAAAAATTTCATGTACTGTCATGAAAATCCTTGATTTTCATAAAAATTCATGAGGCTTTGTATGGGTCTGAATGGGGCCCAATTCCTTGGGGGAATTATTCCAGGAGGGAAGGAGATGCCATCATATGTGAAAATTGAAGAGAATGTATTGAGGGATAGTTGATCCAGTAGGAGAGGAGATTTCCCAGGGGTTTTCATAATTTCCAGTGGGCTTGAGCCTGTATTTGATATCCAGTAGTAATGAAGTTTCCCATGCTTTGACTGATGAGTGAATACTGATCTAGAAATTGTGGGAAAGTTGGTTCATTCCCAGGTACCTGTTCATGGAAGAAGAGGGTGAGAGAGTATTGAACCATACAGAGAGGGAAAGCCTGGGGAGGTTGACTGAAACACATAACACAGTGGTAAGGTTTAGATGACCATAGAGATCATCCCATACAGGGAGAGAGTGAGAATGGTTGAAGAAGGTGGAGGCTGCAAGATATGCAGGATTACTATCAATTTGAAGTTAAACGGGTAGGTGAATTTGGGATTGAGCTTAGAGTGAGGCTACCAAAAGGTTGAATTGACTCAGTTGAAGAGGTGTCAAAACTGTGACATGACATTTTCCAAAAATTCTTTTCTTGATGGTCAATTATTTCAGCTCTTTGGGATGGGGCTCAAATGACACACCAGGATTCCTGGAAACCTCAGGAAAATGAGATCAACTCCTAGCTCCTTTATTGGGTTTCCTTTAGGAGACAGATGAAAAATTACTGACCATAGCATTCACCCATATTTGTACATTTCCAACAGTCAAAACTAGGCACTTTTCAGGGTCAGGTGGATCAAGAAATACTGGATGGACTCAATTTTACTTTTGATTTATGATTTACTTATACTTTAGCTTAACCACATAGATTTCATGGTTGCCAATCTCAGATTAAAATTCAGAACTGCCTTTGCTATCAGAGATAGGTGCCAAAAATGACTCTTCCTGTCTGATGGAGTATTCTCAAGAAAACACTTTCCCATTTTTCTTTTCAATCAGGTCATTTTTCCAAGCTTTGTCTGATTTTTAATTGAGATTTCTTTCTGACAAGATCTGCCCAGCATGAGTGGATTGAAGGCTATTGATATTCAAAATCCAAAGTTTGTGATCATTTTTGGATTGAATTGGAGTTGGTTGTGACTTCATTTAGGCTCAACACTTGGGTATTTGGACTAACCACTTGACTATTGGAAGAATCACATATTTTCCAGCCTTCATGATTGTAGAGGTAATGTTGAAGTATTTGGGATTTCAAGCCAATCAAAACAAACTTTGGAATCTTGCAAAATTGACATTGGTTGGGTCAATTTGAACCAAAAAATTAGATCCTTTGGTGGGTTTTACTTTTTTACTTGCTTTCAAATCTTCTTCTTAGTCCTTGAGTTTTTTCCTTGAAAATTAGAGCCTAAAGTGAACCTGAGATTGAAGCAAACCATTCTTTATCTCTAATCAATAAATAAAAAAGGGTCAATCAGTATCCACACTGAAATTTGGTAATTAGAAATCTTTTTGTAATTGCATTCCCAATTTCAGTCTCAATACTTTATGGTGGAATACTATCCAGACAGCTTGTTTTATGGGGCTAAAGAGGGAAATTTTCATAATGATACCTAACTCAGTCTAACCTCAGTTGTAGTCTACTTAAATCATGAACTTCAACCTCAGGGCTCTGGATACTTTACTAGTATATCTCCTTCAACTAAATATCCTCCGGATCTTCATGCATTACATATCTACATATAGTCTAACCTCATGCATTATACATATAGACTCCTTAGGCTTTCACATACTTAATCTCTCAGGTTCTGCATATCCTCTAACTTTCTTCACTCTGGCTATCCCATACTTAATTATGGTTTATCCTTTTAGAATCCTTATGTACATCCTCTTGCAGATTGTATTATATATTCTCTCTACTTAGTAAATAGTGTCATGAACTCTGTGTACACTGTACATCCTCTCACTTTACATTCCCAATCTAGACAACCAGACCTGTAGCCTAGCCCCAACGTAGTAAGCAGCATATCCCAATGTGGTAGCATACCTGATCAGCCCTCTCTGTTACCTTGTCTGTTCCCTTGTCATCACATATGTAGTCTGATCCCCAATCACTTGTACCTCTTTTGTAGTTCCAGCCTCTTGTCTATTTAAGCAGCCCTTCTTTTCCTCTTTCCTGATTGTCCCCCAATAAATCAGTTTACTACTTCTTACTATGAACTCATCCAAGCAAGTTTCATTCAGAACCTTTCCCTATCAATCTTAATCCACTCCTGTTAGCCTCTTCCAGTAACCTTTCCCCCAAGCCTACTGTGAGTTGGAGTACCCCTTGTTCCAAGCCCTTCTTGCATGCAAGCATCCCTTTTGACATTAAAATGATTTCTTGCCCAACAACAACACCTTCACCAACCAAAAAACTCTTACTCTATCTAATTGCATCAAAATTTGCTATTGAATTTTGCCAATTTTTGTTTGCCCCTCCTTTATCATACTACCTAATTCTTGACCTTGACTTGGCTATTGAATTTGTGGCCATTTCAATTACCCCTCCTTCTTGTCATAAACCCATCCTTTAATGCCCTTCTTTGACACTGTGATGTTTTTCTTTGATGCTTTGATGTCCTGCCTTGACGCTTTGACCCCTTGCTTCAACTCCTTGATGTTTTGACGCTTTGACCCCTTGCTTCAAATCCTTGATGTTTTGACGCTTTGACACCATCTTTGAAGATCCACTTCAATGCTTCAAAGCTTTGAAACCATCTTTCAAGCTTTGAAGCCTTACTTTGACATTCATTCCCGGGCCATTTCTTAATTAAATTTGGTTATAATAAATTCTTGAAAATAACCTCTCTCTGTTGAAGACAACCTTTGGGTAATAATTTTCTTCTCAAGCAATAAAATGCCTCCACAGCGTGCTCTCTTCTCTCATATCTCTAGCCCTGCTGTTACCTGCAGCTCCAGAGGCAGAGGGGCCACTGAACAAGCTGACCCTTCTACTCCCAGAGCTTGTGGGACTGGTAGAAATTTCTCCAACTTACCAGGACAAGTGGCTACCACTTCTACTCCCATGGACACTGGCTGATTGGATCCTTTTCCACAAGTTTCCATTTCTCCAATACCTTCTGACCATGCCAGTATGCACATAGATACAGGTCAATTTCTGATACCTGGATACCATGGACTTGACTCTCCTGCCTATGGTGAAAGCTTGGTCCCTATCCCAGAAAATGAAGAGGATGATGAGGATGAGGACTCAGTATTTTATTCTTGAATATTTATTGGCTTAAATTCATCTTCCTCAGAGGGTAATCCAAGTCCAACATCTAATTCTACTGCAGTCACAACAACCTCCCAAGCTTCTACTAACCCTCCTCCTTCTCAGGGTACTACTACTGACCCTGCCCTTCTGGTCATTCTTCAGAAAATGACTACTGCAATGACACATCTTTCCAAACCTGCTGATAACTCCCCTTCTTCCAGTTTCACATCTCCTTCAATTAATGCTCCAGAAAAGTTTGATGGAACTAACCCAACCAAGCTTAGGCCTTTTCCCCTAGCTTGTGGACTCATCTTTGTAAATGATGAGAGGGTATTTTCTAATTATTGGGAAAATGTTTTCTTTAAAGTCTCTTACCTCTCAGGGAATGCTAGTTGATGGATTAAACCTTACCTTTCTCACATTGTTAATAATGAGCCAGATTTCTTACTCAATTCTTGTTTCTTATTGACTCAACAGCTCCATACTCTTTTTGGGGATTTTCTTGACACCCAGTGTGCTGAAAAATAACTGACCCATTCTTAAAATGAAGTAAAATGGCTATGTAACTAACTGCATCACTGAGTTTAGAACCTTCCTGACCAAGGTCTCTGGTTGGGGTGATAAAGCCTTTTTCTTCCATTTTAAACAGGGATTGCCATACAGGCTTCTGGATCAGTTATCAGTATATGATGTACCACAGTATACGCTTCAAGAGTTAATGGATATAGTGTTAAAATATAATACTTCTTACCACAAAAGGTTAAGGAAAAAATCCTTTGGTTCTCATCATGCTCAAAGACTTGGTCCCAGTTCCTCAACTCCTCCCAAGTATTCACAATTCAGTCATAGAGGTAAGGGGAAGGCTAAGGCTTCCCCCAGTGACTCCACTTACCATCAAGACCCCAATTTAGGGGAGGATGGACAGCTCAAGTCTGAGGAAAAATCTAGAAGAGAAAAAGAGGGATTGTGTAACTACTGTGGATGCACTCAAAAATTTATCCTTTGCAGGAAAAAACCAGACTATAAAAATTTTCAAAAGCCTTCTCCAGTAAAACCTAAGCAGGAAAATGACCAGGTGATGAGCATGTGGTACTCCATTACCATCACCCACCTAATATCCAAGTACACAATTTGGAAGGGAGAACCTCTGAATCCCACAAAGACTTACCTTTTATTTTTTTTTCTTCATAACCAAGCTTATTTTGTACTTGTTGATTCAGGAGCCTCAAAATTGGTCATTTCCAAATCTATGGTTTCTAAGTTTTCTCTGTCTCCCATACCTCTAACTGCTCCTATTTTTCTTTTTCCATTTAGCCCTTCCAAATCTACTTCACAGGAAATCACTCATAAGGTTTCCTTCAATCTCTCCTTACCTTCTTTTCCCAACTTATAATGGGATTTCTTGGTTTTTTATACTCCCCCAAAACAAGATGTTATTCTAGGTATTGAATTCCTTCATTTCTGGAATCCTGAGGTAAATTGGCAATTGTGGTTGATCACCCCAAGACACCAACCAACTTTAGATCATTCCCCTCCTGTTGAACTCTGCATGGCCACCACTCACCTTCCTCCAGTGAACCTTCAGATTGCTTCTCCGGCTCCCACTTCAGAACTTATGAAACTACAACACCTTTCTTTGAGTTCAACAACCATTTCTGTGAAATGGATATTCTTTGCAAATTCTCTGAAATTCTTGGAGAATATAGAGGATGATCTATCTGTTCAAATTTCGCGTATTATTATCTCCACTTCTGACTCTGGTCCAAAGCGGACTGCTGCTGAGGGTCTGGATGAGGATGAGGATGAGGAGGCTGAAGAAATTGAAACTGTGATGGAGAGAGTTCCAAAAGCTTACCATGCCTTTTTAGATTTTTTTTCCAAGGTTGAAGCTGATAAACTCCCTCCTCACTGTTCTTACAACCACCATATCAGATTGGAAGGTCCTCTACCTCCAGTTGGGCCTATTTACTCCCTCAGTTACCATGAGAAAGAAGCCCTACAAGCCTATATATTGGAAAATATAGAGAAAAGTTTCATTTTCCACAGCACTTCCAGCACTGGTGCACCTGTCCTTTTTGTAAAAAAGAAGGATGGTGTTTTACAATTGTGTGTTTCCTATGACAAGCTAAATGCTGTGACCCAAAATAATCAGTACCCTATTCCCCCCATGACTCATTTATTAACAGTCTTTTCCTGTTCTACCATCTTTTCTCAAATTGACCCCAGGTTTGCTGACAATCTCCTTTGAATCAAAGAGGGTGATGAACATTTTACAGAATTCAGGACTAAGTTTGGGAGTTTTGAATACTTGTTTATGCCTTTTGGACTGTCCAATGCCCCTGCCTCTTTTAAATGTCTAGTTAACAACATTTTTGCTGACCTCCTAACCATTTTTGTGGTGGTATACCTCAATGATATTCTTATTTCTTTCCAATAATTTAGAATAACACAGGTTTCATGCGTGTGAAGTCTTGAATAGACTTTGGAAAAACAACTTATAAGCTAAAGATTCTAAATGTGAATTTCATGCCACCTCAGTGGATTACCTAGGCTATGTTATCTCCAGGAATGGTATTTAAATGGACATATCCAAGTTTCAAAAGATCTTTGATTGGCCCACAACAATTAATAAAAATGCTCTGCAACAATTGTTGGGTTTTTCTAATTTTTATTGCAGTTTTATCATTAATTACTCTAGGAAGGTTCACCTCCTCACTGCTCTCACTGGTTCCAACCCCATTTTTCCTTTATATCCAGGGGCTTTGCAGCAGTTTGAGGACCTCAAACAGCCCTTTACAAAGGCACCAATCCTTAGAAATTTTGATCTTTCATTCAAAAATTTTCTTGAGACTGATGCAATTTACTATGCCCTGGGAGCTGTGCTCACCCAAGTCTCCCCTGATTGATCCAAGCACCCAATTGCTTTTGATAGCAGAAAATTGGTCAGTGCTGAATTGAATTATGAAATGCACAATAAGTAACTTCTGGCCATTTTATGGGCTATCAAGATCTGGAGAGCTTACTTCTTAAGCCTCTCCTCTCTCTTTGAAGCTCTCACTGATCATTTTTCCTTGAAATACTTTATGAAATCCAAAGTCTTAACTTGCTGCCAGGCCCGGTGGGCTGAGTTCCTGTCCAAATTTGACTTGACTATAGTCTATAGAACTTGGAAGCACTCTATTTTGCCTGATATATAGTCACATCAAGACAACATTTACCCCAAGGGGTGGATGCCTTATGCAGAAAAGAATCCAGAAAAAGTTAAAAAACTCCTGAAACAAACTGACTTTGAACCTTCTAGAATTTTCTTTATTTCCACTAATCAGGTTGATGGACACTTGGACAACTTAATTCAATCTCAGCTCTCCAACAAATAAACCCAACAGATTATTCAGAAGCAACATAGAAAGGGAAAAGTAAAGAGTTACTTAATAGATCCAGACACTGGCCTTCTTATTTTCAAAAATAGAATAGCAATCCCCAAGGAAGACAAACAGCTCAAACTTGAAATTTTACAACAAAAAATACAATTCCCCACTCTCTGGTCATCCTGGATAAGATAAAACAATTTATCTAGTCAAATTAGACTTCCATTGGGAAAATATGACCTCCTTTATGAAAGATTATGTTTCTTCTTGTTACCTTTGCAGCAGAAAGAAATCCAGTCACCATAAGAAGTTTGGACTCCTTCAAACTTTACCAATTCCAGATGCCCCCTGGACTTCACTCTCTATGGATTTTATCTCTCAGCTGCCACTATCCAACGGATTTTATTCAATCCTTGTGGTAGTTGATTGATTTTTGAAAATTTTCATCTTTATTAAAACTAGAACTGAGTTATCCTCTGTGGAGTTATCTAACCTGCTAATCTCCAATATCTTCTCCAAACATGGAATCCCTACTGACATTTTCAGTGACAGAGGATCTCTATTTGTCTCTTCCTTTTGGAAAAATTTGTGTGAAAAATTACAGATAAAAAGAAATCTCTAAACAGATTATCACCCTGAAACAGACGGTCAAATGAAATGTGTAAATCAGATCCTAGAAAAGTTTCTTAGGATGTATTTCATTTATCACCAAGAGGACTCAGATGCCTGGATCCCCCTTGCTGAATTCACCTACAACAATTCCACCCACACTTCAAATAAGCAATCTCCCTTCTTCACTATTTATGGCTGACACCCAAATTTCAAAAGTCTACATTTAGTTGAAAACCAACCTGCCAGTAACTATATAACCCAGATTCATCAGAACCAGAAACAACTGTGATTCAAATTTGAAAATTCAATTGAAACTTATAAGAGATATGCTGACCTCAAAAGAAGTGATTTTCCTGACTCATTTGCTGTTGGAAAAAAAGTTTGGCTCTCTTCTAAAAATATCCAAACTAATTATCCAAATCATAAGCTCTCAGAGAAATGGTTAGCTCCTTTTTTTTGATTACAGAATAGATTGGAAAAAAAAAAATTTGAACTCCAAATTGCTTAACAATGGTCCACTATTCACCCAGTGTTCCACTCCTCCTTACTCAAGCCCTATCAAGATAACTCCCTATCCTCCAGGCACCAACCACCAACCAAACCAGTCCAAATCAACAGGGAGGAAGAATTGGAAGTGTCTCAGATACTGGACTCAAAGCTTAAGAGGGGGAAATCATTTTACTTAGTTGAATGGAAAGGTTTTCAAGCCAATGAGGAATGCACCACTTGGGAAACTCACTCTAATCTAACAAACTGCCCTACTTTACTTCAAGATTTCCATACACTCTACCCTTTAAAACCAAAAAAAATCCTTAAAATAAAGAAACCAGATCCTCTTTTTAAAAATCTATGTATATAGATTTGATAAATAAAAATAAACTATTCAATAAAAAAATTCATTTATTCTTATTTCCTCTGATCAGACAAAATCTCCTTTTTTCCTCAAACATGTATAGATAAATTAAAAATTCTCTTAAAATATTTCTCAATCTATCCTCCTAGTAAACTCAAACAAAAATATATATAAAATAAAGTAAAACAAATAAAAAATCATATATATATATATATATATATATATAACAATTTTCAAATAGTTTCACACATCAACTCCTCCAAATATTTTATTGTAGACATTTATGAATTAACTAATTTCAATTTTTTGGCTTGATAAGAATTAGGTCCTCTTACAGTAGTACCCACTTCAAAATATGACCAGTTAAAGCTAAAATATCAGATAGTCTTTTCTTTACCTCCAGCATCTTTTTCTTCCTTGCCTCTAAAAATCCATACTTCTATTTTCTTATCTCATCTCCCCATCCTTTCCTCAAACCCTCCTTCAAATTAGAATTTAAAGTTTTAGAATTTCCATCATAAGCTCCAAAACACCAATTCACCTGTTCTTCATTTAAAATTAAATCCTCCCTGAATCTGTTACTTTCCATCATCTCCAACAATCTTTCTCCATTTTCCACCTCTTCCAACCATGCCTCTGAACCCTCTCTTCTTCCAACTCCCTTCTTCTTATTTCTTCTATCTTCTACAAACTTCATCTTCACCTCTAAATCTTTCATGTTATTTCTCAAATCCTCCAACTCTAAAGAATCATCTGATCTTCCCCCTTCTTCAACAATGACTTCCTCTTGTTTTACTCCCTTCCCTTTTTCTGTTTCTTTTTGAATTTCTCTCCCTTCTTCAACTTCACTTAAGTACATCTCTAAACTCCCCTTGGTGTCCTTGTCTTCCTCCACCCTTTGATGGGTTACTTCAACACTTTGACCAGCGGATTTGATGGTTCAATGGGTTACTTCAACACTTCAACAAACTGCTTTGACAAGGTTTGATTGACCTTTGACAATTGGTGGATTCAATTGAACCTTGAAAGCCAGTAGATTTGATTGGATGCTTTGACAGCCATCTTTTACACTTTTACAACCGCCTTCAATGCTTTGAAAGCCTCCTTTGATGCCTTTACCAGTCAAACTTCAACCGTTGGCTTTGACGGCTTGATGGCCTTCTTCAATTGGTTTGAAAGAATTTGAAATAGCTTACCCCTTCATACTCTTCAAAGGCGCTTTGATGACTTCCTCATATGAATCTACATGAGGAGTCCCCCACCTAATGAATGCCTCTCCCTGCTCCTTTTCACACAATCTCAACATCCCATCTAGTGCCAAACAACCGTTTTGACACAAATCATCCCTCTTAGCCTGTGTTTTTTTTTCAGTCTTTCCTGGATCAATCAAACTACCGGCCTTATATCAGCTTCTATTTAAACCTCAACAATCAACCCAACTGTACTTACCTGAAGATTCATCCAATCTGGATGAGTTACCAAGTTTCATAGCATCATTTTCTGGAGCCTCCTTTACTTCAAATTGCTGGCTCTTCTTCTGGACCCACAGGGTTTGCCCCAAGGCCTTCCTATTTTTCTTATCCATCTCACAGGTCCTTCCATACTGGCGACAACTCTCACATTTTTCTGAATTGTGCTTGATGCTGGTGGTATGTATTCCTTCCATCTTCTTGCATCAATCACAGATGGGGAAATATTGATGAACTGGGTAGTAATTTTTAGTCTTCTCCATGGTATAAGTTGGTGTGGGTGATCTATTGAAGGAGGATAAAGATGGTGATGGTTGGGGGTAGGTGGAAGGAAATCTCAAGTAAGACATGAATGAAGTAACAAGACTAGATGGACTCTTCAACCTCTTCTTTTATGGTCATCAGAAGATTCCCTCCTCTTCACCAGGGGGTACTGTCATACTGATACCTAACTCAGTCTAACCTCATTTTTAGTCTACTTACCTCAGGAACTTCAACCTCAGGGCTCTGGAGACTTTACTAGTATACAACTGTTCCCGGTAAACAATTCCAGTGGACCAGTAAACCATGTCCAGTTGTCAAGTGAGGAAGGACACATAACAAGCAATCAAGACCCCTCTTCAATTAATTCAAGGCCACTCATCAACAGAATAAGGCCTCTCAACAAGGGATCAAAGGCCCCTTGACAATTGCTCAAGTCCACCCAACAAGGGTAGGAAGTCCACTGGACAAGTCAAGTGGCCACTGGGTTTTTTGACCTCCCCCCCCCCCCCAAAAAAAAAAAAAAAAAAAAAAAAAAAAAAAAAAAAAAAAAAAAAAAAAAAAAAAAAAAAAAAAAAAAAAAAAAAAAAAAAAACAAGTTTGTGGGTGTAACTTTTTGTAGTATGTTAAAAAAACTTGGATTCAATAAAACATCAAAAAAAAAAAAAAGAGTAAATTTCTTGAAAAACCTGGTAAAAAAAACTGAGAACCAGTAAAAAAAAAAAAAAAAAAAAAAAAAAAAACAGGAAGCCCAGAAATTCAAAAAATCATTCAGGATGTTTTAATATTGGACCCATAATTGGTTGGATCTCTGAACAAACTCTATAAAACTTTTGACCATGATGAAACCATTTTAAGCTATGTTCTTCAGTAATTGTTTGATCAATATCATGTTTGATGAGATTGACTAGTTGAGAACCTTGAAGCAAGGGTTTTCCTTTGAAAAATGCTTTAAGATTTTTAAAACTGAGCTCAATGGGATTTAGAAATGGTGAATAGGGTGGAAGAAATTCAAAATCAATATCATTGGTGGCCTTCAACATATTTTCAAAATTTTCAACCTCTTCTCCTTTGTGAATTGGTGCATTATCAAGGATTAAAAGATCTGATCTTTGGAATATGGATTTTAATCTGACCAGGAATCCAGAGAGGTCACTTGAATTCAAACCTCATTGCAGTTTTCCATCACTGTTGAAGATTTCATAGTAGATGTATCCTGTTTTGGAAAGTACAGCAACCAAGGTGATCTGACTGATCCTGGGGACTAGACTTAATACTGCTGGTTCACCTCCATGTACACAAACAAGAAACCAATCAAAAGTCAGTACAAAAATTTAAAAATGGTTTAAAATAAATTGAATAGTGATTTAAAAAATTCATACCAGTAGATGAATATCCATGAGACCTTTGTGTATGAAGATCAAACCCATTTTCATCAATAAAAACCACTTGTCAGTTCACATCAGTTGCAGGATGGAGAATATAATCATGTCTTCTTTTTAAGGTTGAAAGTTCATTCCATTTTTTGGGAATCGGATGGTTAATCTTCCAAGTTACATCAACATCTTTGAGAACTCTTTGGATAGCTTGAGGTGAGCAAAATATTCCATGTTCAGTTTCAAGGTAGGTAGCCATTTCCTTCAAAGTGATTGCTGATTTTTGTTCAATGTGTAAGAGTAAGTCACAGAGAACATCCACTTTTATTTTGGTCTGGGCACCTTGTGAACGTTGACTATCTGGATTTCTTTGATTTTCATTATTGATGATGTGTCATAAAGTGCGTTCAGAAACATCAAAGGTTTTGGAAACTTGCTTTTAAGTTGCTCCCTTCTGTAGAACATTCTCCTGGATGAGATGTTTCACTTTGTTGGTAATGGGCTGGCATTTCAACCGTGGCTTGGGCATAGGGTCAGGTGGCTTGGAGCAATGGTCTTGAAGCCTCTTCAATTGGCTTTGAATTAAGATACGTGATTGGAGCTCTTCATTTTTCTTCTTGAGCTTAGAAGCAAGATGATTGATTTCCTCTTGAACTACGTTTATTGAATCTGACTGCTGGGTTTCCATTGTTGCAACCGATTTGAGGCAAGAGATGGAGTTGGGATGAGACATTGTTTGGTATGTATTGATGATTAATATTTCTAAGGATGGTGGCACACCTCATGGCCAATCCTGTTGACCACCAGCGTTGGCACCCTGGTCAACAGGCATTATTTTCTTGAAATCATGACATCATGTTTCACCTGAGCAAGACCCATCATCAAGCAAGAAAGGCCACCTGACCCAGTAAACAAGTCGGCCAGACTCAATCCACTTGTCTTGTGGACTTGTTTACCAGGAACAGTTGTATCTCCTTCAACTAAATATCCTCAGGATCTTCATGCCTTACATATCAACATATAGTCTAACCTCATGCATTATACATATAGACTCCTTAGGCTTGCACATACTTAATCTCTCAGGTTCTGCATATCCTCTAACCTTCTTCACTCTCTCTATCTCATACTTCCTGATGGTTTATCCTTTTGGAATCCTTATGTAAATCCTCTTTCAGATTGTATTACATACTCTATCTACTTAGTACGTAGTCTCATGACCTCCATGTACACTGTACATCCTCTAGTCACTGTACATTCCCAACTTAGAAAACCAGACCTGTAGCCTAGCCCCAATGTAGTAAGCAGCCTATCCCACTGTAGTAGCATACCTGATCAGCCCTCTCTGTTAACTTGACTGTTCCCCTGTCATCACATATGTAGTCTGATCCCCAATCACTTGTACCTCTGTTGTAGTTCCATCCTCTTGTCTATTTAAGCAGCCCTTCTTTTCCTCTTTACTGATTTTTTCCCAATAAATCAGTTGACTACTTCTTACTAGGAACTCATCCAAGCAAGTCTCATTCAACACCTTTCCCTATCAATCTTACTCCACTCCTGTTAGCCTCCTCTAGTAACCTTGCCCCCAAGCCTACCATGAGTTGGAGTACCCTTTGAGCCAAGCCCTGCTGGCATGCCAGCAGCCCTTCTGACAGAAATACAAACCAGAACCATGAGCTTATCAGTAAGAACCCAGTGGGATCTCAACCATGAGCACTTACATTGATCAGATCCAAGGTGATTTCTCAACTTGGCTTTGTGAAAAGTTCTGGTGGATCATTGTTGGAATAATTCACTTGTTGGATTGGATTGGATGGAAGCATGAAGGTTGGAATCAATCAGAGAATCATGTTTGGAATGGGGTTTCATAGTCATATTGATAAACCATGAGACAAAAAAATAAAAAAGGAAATTGATGGGTGATGGGGTTGGGGTAAAATTTTCTTTTCACCCAATTGCAGGATGAAAACAATTCTCTCTCTCTTCTCTTCTTCTTTTTTTTTTTTTTTTTTTTTTTTTTGAGGGGGGGGGGAGTGGGGGGGGGTCAAATATCTGAGAGGGCATCTTGGGACAAAACCTGCAGCAAGAACTGGGGATCCAACTCAGCCAAAAACTGATTCAACAATTTTCTTTCCTTTTTTCTAAAATAATAAAAAAAGAAAGAAAGAAAATTGCACCCAGTCCAAGATTAAATACAAGCACAATATTTGAAATGAGGGCCAATAAGAATAATAATAATATTAATAGGGGTAAATCACTAAACCATTAGAACAAATCAATCTTTATAGAAAATATTAGGTTCTTCACCCTTGGCAAAATCCAGCTTTGTTTGCCTTGGGTGTTTGGAGCCTATTCATTTCCTGATATGTATCAAGCATGTGCACCATGTATCTGATTCAAACGTTCACTGGGCACTTGAACCAGGCAAAACCTCCTTTGCTCCCCAAGATTTGGGGCGTATATATAACACTACCCAAATATATATATATAAAAAAAAAGGGCAAAAACTCTGAAGATTTGGACAAGAATTCCAAAAAAAAAAAAAAAAACCCCTCAATAGGTTTTCTTGAACTTGGATAGTAAGACCTTTCTACCTCTCCATGACCAAGTTGAATGAAGATTGGTTGATTGTGGTGAGAATTTCAACCTCTCAATCCTGAATTGATGATCATCAATGGGATCGATGTTCATGTGTTTGACTCATGGTGTGTTGAACAAGACTGTGAGCTGTAAAAGTTTTTTTTAAAAAAAAGCTTGAGATCTGATGAAGTAAAAGGCAATAAGAAAGGAATGAAAGAGGCTTGTAACGTCAAGCGTAACAGACCTGGGAACAGGAGGAAAAGGGCACTCTGGTTGATTGGTTGACTGAACAGATGATGAATTTCACTTGAGAGCACTGGTGTTTATATAGACTAAATACACAATAGGCTGACAAGTGGTTGAGTACAAAATGAATAAATCAAAATTAGCATAAGCAGTTTAAGTGACATGGTAAGTGAAATGCTATGACTAAACAGTCTGATAGCTATGACTAAACAGTCTGATAATCACAATACTACAACACAGCCTAGTTACATTTTACCCATCAGTTTAATACTTCAATCTCAACAATAATTAAGATCAAATCAATCCAATCAAAGATACATACTTCAAACTCCAGTGAAAGTCACCTATATAAAATACTCAAATTCTAACATGAGCCCTCTGTGAAAGCTGGTAGTCAACACAACCTAGTGGAGAAGCTTGGCTTGGGCCGAGCCCCCATGGTCGGAGAAGACTGAGCTGCCGCACGGGTGCCGAGTAGGGTAGGGTAGGTCTTTGGGCCGCATCCGAGCGGGGCGTTTCGAGTCGACGACGACGGCCGATCTCGTCTGCCAATGGCTGGGGGTGGGGGATGGTGTGTTGGTCGGCTTGATTGATAGCTCCTAGCCGTGATCCGCGGGTGCGGCTAGCTAGCAAGACCCAAAACTTGATCGTCGGTGTGGTAGTCGACTCTTGCCGAGTGACGAGCCCGTCCCCAGTCGATGGCTCCTCCAATACCCTCCAAGCTTTGATATCCTTGGTCGATCAGGATACCTGGCTGGACGATCGATCGAGAGGGTGGCATTGGTTGAATGGTTCAGTCGATCAGCAACCTCGTGGGCTCCGACGATCTGATCCTCCCACCTCGATCGCCCTCAGTCTCCTAGCCCACGAGGGTTCAGTCGAGATCGATTCTCGTTGTCAAAGGCTCGTGAACCGATCGATCGATCTGTGTAGATATCGATTGGTATCTTAGCTGTATGCTTCCTTCTGGCTCCCGAGCTTCTTCGTCAGTGACAACGTCGCTGGCCTTTGAAGCCAGTCGATTGATGGGATCAGATGAGAGCTTTGAGTACATGTTATTTACTTTGTGTTGGTGATCGATCGATGATGGTGGGCGTGTTGGATGGCGCCAAACTAAGTATCTATGGAAGTTTTTGAGATGAGTTGGAGAAGGATTGTTGAATCGAACTTGATGGGGGTTGTGAGGATCATGACGGATGATCCAATCGCCACTGGACTGGAGCTTGGAGCCTGGAGGGGCTAAGTACATACGTCCGATAGATAGACGGGTGATAAGTGCATATTTACATATTTAGTTTGCGGATAGGTGATGATCGACAAGAAGTCGATTGCCCATGCCTTGGATTGGGTTCGCTCCTGTTCTTCTTCTTCCTGCTCCTCTTCTGATTCTCTTCTGAGTTCAGTGGATCCATCGTTCCTACCGGGTTCATGAATACAGTCTACTTATCACTAGTCTCGGTACCCATGGTGTCGCGACGGTGGGCGTGGGTAAAGAGAAGAAGTATTGATCAAGACGGATGATGAATCAACCCGTCAGTTTTGGAGCCCTCCAGCGGCAGCCAGCCC
This sequence comes from Puccinia polysora, assembly GCA_025617555.3. Classification (NCBI taxonomy): domain Eukaryota; kingdom Fungi; phylum Basidiomycota; class Pucciniomycetes; order Pucciniales; family Pucciniaceae; genus Puccinia; species Puccinia polysora. The sequence continues at coordinate 15,817,815 of CM062620.1, read as the reverse complement.
AGTCAAGCTTAAGCTGAGTACCACTGCGCTTCTCATCGATTACTATTAGATCCAGTCTCCCTCCGTGCTACACCCTGCGTGTATTGAACGGCTCGATGGGTGGAAGATCAGTTTCAAACTGGTGATCTGGCCAGTGATCACCGCCTGGGGGGACATCGTCAGTCGAGTTCAAGCTGGGGCAGGAGAGGCCATCGATCGATCGATCGCTCATGTCGATGGACGACATGAATCAGTTGATCCTCATCAGGAAATCGAACCAAGATCTGATCGCCCAAGCCTCGATGAGGGCTGAGTCGAGACTAGTAGTGAGAAGATGGTCCAGGCCATTTTGGCCAGACCCTATCCAATCCACCCTGATCACGTGTGTGTACCCCTTCCTGATCAGCAGCAGCCAGCTCGTTGGCCTCCGTCTGGAACCTGGATGTCGTGATCGAGTCCTCGAGTCCTTCGAACCCTCTCCCCCCCCCGCCCCCCCCCCCCGGTTCTATGACCAGAATAAGGTGATCGTACGTGTCACCCATACGTAGGGAGGTGTAGACTTGGTTGGTGTCGTGATCGGTGAGGTTGGGAGCATGTATGTATCTACGTCCATACACATACCGTTTACACCACGTAAAAATATGGAAGAGGAACATCCTTCCATACATGGCAATCGGCATTTGGCATGGCTTCCTCACAGTCACGGCTCGTCCGTCCGTCGATGCTGGTCGTCGTCGTCGCGAACATGATCGATCATGATCAGTGGATGTGGTCCTTGGACGGTAGAGTAGTTGTGCCCCAGTACAACCTACTCTATCGATAGCTATGCGACCTCCAACATCGGTGGGTGATCAAGCAGAGAAGTGAGGGTGTGAATGAAGAATGTCTGAGGGGGGGACGTCACCCATCAACATTTCATCCCGGCTTCGACCCTCCCGCTCGTGCTTTGAGCCCATGGACCATGTCGACCATCGTCATCGAGTCTGGACCGATGATGGTTATCGATGCATGCATGCGTGCGTGCATGTATGTATGTGTTTATTGATGGCCAGGTATGTAGAGATGTATGGGGTTTGGTCATCAGGACTTGTCTTACTGCCAGTGCCTACTGCTCCACCGGGTCCCACACGAATCTAGTCCAGCTTGGGTGCTCCCATTCTTTCATTTTTTTTTTTTTTTTTTTTTTTTTTTTTCATTCTTTTTGTTTGTCTTTGGGTTAAGGATGAAGTGAACACTTGACCTTGAAAAGAGTGAGAGTGAGAGTGTGTCGATATTCGTCGACCTGAGTCATCTTAATGACGAGGATCCTGATCCATCGATTGATTTTTAAAAACTTGATGAGATCAGCGGCGGAGTGGTGTGTACTCTTGAAGTATTGATTTATAATTTACTATTATGTACTGGCGCTTGCAGTCTTAAACCCCGTCTGGTCTAAGTGCCGCCGGATTAGAATCGATATTATCCTCGCCCTTATCCTTTATTATCCTCGTCCTAACCCCATCTTGAGTCTTGACTGAGTCTGACCCCATCCTATGCCCATGCCTATCCCTCTCTCCCTCTCTCTCTCTCTCTCTTGACTGCCTTCCTTATCATCAACTTCTCCTAGTCATCAGTCTTCCTCCTCTTCTTCAGTCCAATCCTTAGTTTCTCTCTCATCCTATCTCTAATCCCGGCGTTCATCGACTCGTAGGTTTGTGGTCAATCTTTGCTCATTCACTCATCCCCATCTCGACCGTCTCTCTCCATTCGCTCTCTATCCATCCATCCATCATCCCTCAGCCACTAACCATCCATTCCTTCGATCTCGATCGAACTCCATTTCAAATCCCATCCTCACCTCGGTAGTCGACAGGACATACATCCATCTATGCGCTCCCTCACGCCATCCTCCCCATCGACGTCCTGATACTCTCACTCTCCGCCCATCCCACTCCATCCGCTCCTCGGCACCGACTCCGCCGAAGCCTTTCGTCATGGACTCCAATCCAGCGTCCGTCCCCCTTTCCTCTCTCTCTTCCTCGCTCCCCTGTCCAGTCGCAGATCGCGTTCTTCCTCAGCTCTGAACCTATCATCGACTGATCGCCAACTCGTCATCCTCATCCTTCCCCATCCATCTCCCTCTAGATCATCCTGATCCTATCTCAGCCGATCAAATCCGCAGGAACCCTCCCTCGGATATGATTCATTCTCCTGACTCCATCATCCCTCATCTCGACTCATTCTCTCATGAAGGCTACTCTAACCTCTCCACCGATCGTCACCCGCCACCTCGCGATCATGGTCAGGGTATCCTCATCCCTTCCTCCGATCGAAGACCTACCATCGCTCCCGTCCGTCAGCTAATCGCCCCTCAAGAGCGTCAGTCTCCTCTTCCTCTCTACTCATCCTAAGCCTTCCTGCTTCCCTCTCCTCGACTCGCTCGCTCACTCATCATGCTGCCCCTCTCTGCTCCCCATTCGCTCGTCCTTTCGTCGTTCCACAGCCTCCCTGGATTCCTTCTTTGCTTCCCATCGAGCCCATCGTTCATTCCGGGGCGCAATCGATAAGCTCCACCATCACCATCCCTCGGATCCCTCAACCAACGCGCATCTCGATCCACCCTCCTGGGTCCAGTGGCCAGTTCACCACCATCCTCACGACTTCGACCCCCAAGACGCTTTGGAAACCGATCGAGGCCTGGGTTCCCAACCCCCCACGATGCCCGATCCTGCCCTCAGGAACAAAGACCTTCTCCGCTCCTCTGGCCCCTATCGCACCCGTTCTCTCGTACACTGCCTCGTCAATCCACCCGATGCCCCTCCCCCCGCCCCTCCTGATCCGTCCATCCATCAGTCATTCTTTTACGATCATCAGCTCTCCTCTTCCCACTCGGTCGATCATCCCGAATCGACCTCCCCCGATCATCAGATCGGCCCACTTAGTTTCCCAGACCAAGAGTCATCATCCCGCCTCTCGGTCGATTCCCGCTTGGCTCAAACTACCTTCTCCTCTCGCCGTAGTAAGGATGGACTACCTAGCAATAGTCATCATCTTTTGAACAGCCCAGAGCTCAAGACGGCTCACATCAACCCACCCTCGCAAGATCATTCGAAGCAATCCTCCCGACCTATTCAAGATGGTGCCCACATCCCTCAAGGCTCAGAATCCTACCGTTCCGTGAACCACTCCAACCAATCTATTCCTCCATCCTTCAAGCCTACCCGAGCGACTAACTATAGACATCCTGCCAACTCTACCGTCACACCCCCCAACACCAAGCTCAACTTTAGCCCTCATCCTGGAGATCTCGAATTCACTCAGCATTCTCACCATCCTCCCTCCGACGACGCCGCCTCCATCCTCTTGGAACTATCGCGTTATGAGCTTCCCAAGCACGCCATGTCCCTGCGGCGCGGTCGTGGCGGCACGAGTCTACGCTCCGATCATCAACAAGCCAGAGCGTCTGATGAAAAAGCCGCCATACCCCCGACGCCTAGTGGACGTAGGTACAAAACTCGCAGTCAGATCAATGAAGAAGCCACGTTGGATAATCCCCACAACTGTCACAACCTGTCACCGGATCATCCTCAACAATCCGGTTAGTTTCCATTCCGTCACATGTTGATTCTCTTCGTGTATTAAAAACTGATCATTGCGTGGCTCACTCGTTTTTTTTTTTTTTTTTTCTCTCCCTCATCGAAATTGATTATATATCGTGATCAAGGCTGTCAATCTACCGTCGAGCCGCCTGATATTGATCAGGATGCTCGTGATCATGCATCCTTCGGCTTAAGTTATGGGCCCGGCTTGGAAAGTAATCCCGGTTTGATTCCGGTATCTGGTTGCTCAACTAGTGTCTCCACCTGTACCTCACGCTCTAATACCGGTGACGGATTAGCGCACAACATTACCCCCGCCCATGACTCTAGTTTCACCCTTTACAATTTGGTCAGCAAACCTCACGTCAATCTACCCGGTCGACTTCACCTCAAGCTGCCTGGTTGCTCTTCTTCTATGAGCATGACACATTCCAGTGCCTCGACACCAAATGTCACCGGTGGAGCCACTTTGGTTGACGACGACGCCAAAAGTTCGTTCTCGATATCCACCCAAGCTACCAGTCTCATTTCGCCCCCAGCATACGTTTCGCGTCGCATCTTCCCAGCAGAGGTCCCCGTCGATCTTCATTTCCCTCGTCTCTATCGAACTTTTTTTGTACCCAGTGCGTTTGGTGATCGAGAGCCCATCAAGTCTCAAGCCGAAGCCTACAAAATACCGGTCATGAAACCCCCTCCAAACAGTAACTATAACACACCTGCCCATGGTTATCTTGATTTGTACACCCCTCGCTATGTCAAAGGCGTCGGGGTGGAAAAATTGGGATTGTGCTGTATCTGCGCTGAACCGAAGGATCGGGGAGGTGAAGATACGGCTTTATGGCTCAAGATGAAAGTCAGCAGTTACTCGTATCATCTCAGCTTTTTCCATGGGATCAACAACGCCGATGGCTTGCCATTCTCACCCCCGGTGGAGATCAGACTCGTCAAACGCTGTCATGTAGCAGCAAACGAAAAGTTGGAATTAAAAGAAGGACGATGTCACCAGGTAAGCCTATCCCTCCTACTCTCCCTCTCTCTCCTTGCCGCCCTCTGGCCTCACTCGAATAATCTGGTGACCGTTTTTTTTTTTTTTTTCATCGCCGGTTAGTGTAACAAGTGGGTACCTATGGAAGGTGTCAAGATGCAAGAGGTCAAGGTACCCGAGCTTTTTTGGTGGAAGCATGCCAAAAGGTTTGTACTGCTTCTCAGAAAGTCAAGAGAGTCTGGTGATCGAAGTTGTGGAATAACCCTAATGGTTTTGGTTTGAGAAATTAGCTGTCACAAGTCCCGTCTCGCTGGTGAATGCAACGTCCACATTCAAGACGAGATCTTTGATCTTGTGATGAGGCAACAACCGATGACTGGAAGCCTTTACCATGGTACCCCTAGTGGCTACTTACCAGGTTGCTCGACCCCTTATTCGTTTTGTAGTTCTAGCGAGATGAATGGATCTATTTCTCCATTCGCACCTCGGTATCACCCTGCCTCACCTGCTCCTACGTGTGCTTCCAGTGTCTCCCGCTCAGGAGGGAGTCGTGTTCATCCCTCCGTTGCAGCTCAGAGAGCCAGTGCCGGCCGAGTTTATAAACGCAAAGCTAGCAATAGTAGTCTGGGTGGGGGCAGGCGTAGGGATAACAGTTTAGCCACTGATCCATGTGACTCTCCCCAGTCTTCAACTTGGCAGCCTTTGCCACTTCCCATTGGTCTTTCCACCAACAGCACCAGTGATTCAACCACTTCAACTCGTTCCATCCATCAAAACCTCGTCCAACGTCCACAATCACCAACGCCCAACCAGCCCAATTACCCTCCGTCGTCGATTTCCCGCAAGACTCGGCGTTCTAATATGACAAGTTGATCATTTCCATCAGGAAAGTAGAACGTTTCCATCCTTGGATGACCCGGGTATTGAACTTCCGATCCTCTTGTTGCAAGGAGAAGCTCTCTGTGCAAGCTACGAAAGAAACAAAAGAAAAATAAGATTCCACGAGATCCGGTTTCTTTCCTTTTCTATTTGCCACTATTGGCCTGGTTTCGTCAAGCAGGATAACAAAAAATAGTCAGAGCCGCTCAGGGCTTTGGACGGAAAATCTGGTTTGCAATCATCACAAAAAAGTAAAGAGATAAAATTTGATTGAATGGGTGATGGGGAGATCATAAACAAAATAATAATAATGATGATCAAAGAAAACTTCGAATTGGGTTCAAATTGGTTTCTCCCATCAAACGACTTCAACTATTTATTTTTCTTTTCCTCGAGTCTTGTTTTTTCCTCTTGCGCTCTCTTTGAGATTGATTCCCCTCATCAGCCCACCCCCCCCCCCCCCACCCCTCAAAAGAACCCCCAAAAAAACGAAGAGAGAAGACGATCTCATTCGAGGTACTGAGCCAAGTTGCAGAACCAAGATGAAGCAGAAGAGAAAGCAACATACATGCATATCCAATGCACTCTGCACACAAACATACATCGATACGATTAAGCCAAGAAGAAGAAGAAAGTTATAGAACGCGAACGCCCCCTTAAAATTATTATAATTATCATGATTATTATTATTATTAGTAGTACTAATTATCACCCGTGAATACATCCTCGTTGTTCGACCAAGTTGATCAACTGATCGAATCGGATACCTGCTCCCTCTTTTTGCTACCCCCCAAACCACCCCACTATGAGGTGTATCATTGGTCGTCGACCCGATCCGCTTGATGCCTCTTGAGTTCTGAACACGACCCTCAAGGTCATCTTGTCCCCCCCCCCCCCTCCCCCCGCTTCCCGCCTTCAAAAAAAAAAAAAAAAAAAAAAAAAAAAGAGTTCATGCAAAGCTTTTGCGGGTGTTGGTGTGGTTGGTGGTGAGAGAGAGAGAAAAGAAGATGGGACTCTCATGTCGTTCCTCGTTCTCATCTTCTTCTTCTACGTACATACCCAAAAATTATCAATAAAAACAAAGAGAGCGGCCCAGCAAGAGGAGAGAGAGAGAGAGAGAGAGGAGAGAGAAAAACAAATTGATATGCTTGGTAATCAAAATCTGAATTGGGAATTTTGGAGAGATTGATTGATTCTTGATTCTGGATAATATATATATATAAAAAAAAAAAAAAATGAAGGGAGAAAAAATTCCAAGATAAAAAATAAAGGAAGAAAAAAAAAAAAAAAGAAAAAAAGAAAAAAGAAAAGAAAAGAACAAGAAGAATAAATGATGGGGAAAAAAAATGATGAAAAAAAAAAAAAAAAAATTACATTGAGGCTGAAGATTGGAGATGGGATCATGAATAATGGTCCCAGTGATCTGTTTTGTGTAACCCCCAAAAACAAGGGGTTTGAAAAAGTTTTGGATGATCCACATTGAGTATTTTTGCCACCCTGATAGTGATTTCTCTTTTGATAAAACCAAGGATGGATGGACCAAGAACCAGTTGATTCTGAGTTTATCTTAATGCTCAAGCTTGATCTTGATGATGTTGAGGACATATTTGATTGGTTTGAGTATTGTATGATGTATCTTGGATTGATGAGTAATTTGAATTCAAAAGGTTTGTTGATTCTCTCAGAATCATCACCACACTTAATTTTTACCTTGTTGATGATGACAAATAGAGTCAGCAGACATTTTAGTCTTCATGGATTCTTTTCCAGAGGTTGTCTCACCTAGTTCAAGGGAATCAATACCTACCTCCTCTAATTTCTTCTGAGAATCCTCATCAGCAAACAAAAATTTCCTTTTATTCACACAAAAGGTTCCCTTGTCATTTTCAAAGATCAATTCAAAATCTTTTAAGAAGGCTCCAATCTTATTGGGGTTTCTACCTTTCAATTTCTCAGGTGGGTTCATCAATAGAGCTTTGAAGGTTCCAGAGTGGGAAGTACTAGTTTTTTTTGGGGGATGAGTGAGTTTGGCCACAGCTGAAGTCATAGTTTTGAGCAAGGCTAGGAGGGTGGGGTCTACAGCAGGAGGTTGAGAAGGCAGTTGAATTGGGGAGAAAGAATTTCAGTAGAAGCAGAGGGTGGAGATGCTTCTTCTTGAGGTCCAGCGGTTGGTGAATTAAGGTTACTGAGGATCCTTGAGTCAAAACCCAAGTCTTTTCTCTCTTCCTCTTCCTCATCCTCAGGTAGAGGAATCAGTCTGGTATTGTAAAATGGACAATCCAATCTTTAGCCTGCTTGGGGATATTGACCAATCATAAAATTAGAAAAAGGTCTGACAACAGGTGGAGCAGGAGATAGGGAAGCTCTTGGAGGAGCTGGAGGAAGGATACCAGTATCCATAGGGTTGGAAGCTGGTGCTGGGAGTTTGGAAAAGGTCCTCCCAGCTCCACAGGATTGAGGAGTTGATCAAACATGATCCTGAACGTCTAGAGTAGAACCACATCCTCTGGTTGCACTAGTTAGGGTTCAAATGGTAATGATGGAGGGTTAAGCATGTTGAAGAGGCATGGTTTTCAAATATTCTGTAGGGAAATAAACCAAGAAAATTAACCAGAGAAGAGAATTGGGAAGGGAAATGGCCGCAAAAAGGCTGTATCACATACTAGCCCACAAAGTTTTTAGGAAGTGATATCTGTAAGATGGAATGAGATGGATGGTATATGTCTATAGAGATATATAGAGAAGGGAATTCATCAAGGGGAAAGAATTAGTCTAATTTTTTTTTAAAAAAAAACCCTGGCATGCAAGGGGCTGAAGGCACAGGAACTACTGCTCACAGAACTTAGCATAAAGAATTGAGATAGATTGCAATGAGGAAGATATATAGAGTAATGGTAAAGGATAAGAAGAGGAATCAAGGACTGAAGCTCTGAAGGAGGTTGATGAGTGAATCCTATAAGAGTAACACCAGAGGGATAGATGAGATGGGTATGGTAGGCTGGTTGGCTTTCTTGTGCTGAGATGACACCTATTGGAAGAGGGACTAACCAATAAGAAGTAGTATACTAATTTCCTTGAGGGGAATTATTCCAGGAAGCAAGAGAGGCCAGTATATGTGAGATCTGAGATGGAGGCCTTGAGGAGGCATGACTGGTGCTGGGGCTGTGATGGACCATCACATTACATGTTGATCGATTTGGTAGGAGGCTGAGGCTTGACAGATTGGATAATGGGCCTGTCAAGGGAGGTGTGTCATGTACTGAACTGGAGGATGGGTGGTCTAGCCAGGAGTATGTACTATGGGTTTAAAGTATGTACTTCTCATACCAGATAGAGTAGAAGGAGAGATGGGGATGCACCAAGCTATGGAGAGATAGACTGTGGGCCTGGTAAATTACCTAAGAGCTGCAGGGCATACAGGAGGATAACTCAGGAGGTGCAGAATGTGGACCCAGGTGTAGAAGTTGGATTGCACTGAGGCTTGAGTCTGGCTGAGGGTTGAGTGTGTCTGAGGAGACTGATTCAAGTTGTGGTAATGACAGTTTGCTTTTATTTTTATTTTTATTTTTATTTTTATTTTTATTTTTATTTTTATTTTTATTTTTATTTTATTTTTATTTTTATTTTTATTTTTATTTTTATTTTTATTTTTATTTTTATTTTTATTTTTATTTTTATTTTTATTTTTATTTTTATTTTTATTTTTATTTTTATTTTTATTTTTATTTTTATTTTTATTTTTATTTTTATTTTTATTTTTATTTTTATTTTTATTTTTATTTTTATTTTTATTTTTATTTTTATTTTTATTTTTATTTTTATTTTTATTTTTATTTTTATTTTTATTTTTATTTTTATTTTTATTTTTATTTTTATTTTTATTTTTATTTTTATTTTTATTTTTATTTTTATTTTTATTTTTATTTTTATTTTTATTTTTATTTTTATTTTTATTTTTATTTTTATTTTTATTTTTATTTTTATTTTTATTTTTATTTTTATTTTTATTTTTATTTTTATTTTCATTTTTATTTTTATTTTTATTTTTATTTTTATTTTTATTTTTATTTTTATTTTTATTTTTATTTTTATTTTTATTTTTATTTTTATTTTTATTTTTATTTTTATTTTTATTTTTATTTTTATTTTTATTTTTATTTTTATTTTTATTTTTATTTTTATTTTTATTTTTATTTTTATTTTTATTTTTATTTTTATTTTTATTTTTATTTTTATTTTTATTTTTATTTTTATTTTTATTTTTATTTTTATTTTTATTTTTATTTTTATTTTTATTTTTATTTTTATTTTTATTTTTATTTTTATTTTTATTTTTATTTTTATTTTTATTTTTATTTTTATTTTTATTTTTATTTTTATTTTTATTTTTATTTTTATTTTTATTTTTATTTTTATTTTTATTTTTATTTTTATTTTTATTTTTATTTTTATTTTTATTTTTATTTTTATTTTTATTTTTATTTTTATTTTTATTTTTATTTTTATTTTTATTTTTATTTTTATTTTTATTTTTATTTTTATTTTTATTTTTATTTTTATTTTTATTTTTATTTTTATTTTTTTATTTTTTAGCTATTTTTTATTCATTTTTATTTCTATTTATTTTGATTTAGGGAATTAGATTTTTCATGCCCCTGCGCCTTGATTTCACACAGTTGTAATGTTGCGGCAACATCCCCTGACATCCCCGGTCCATGCATTAATCCTTGATTCCATGTGGTTTTCTGGGGTGGTAAGAAAAAAAAATTCAGGGGCAAGGAATTAATCTCAAACCGCTATATGATAAAGATGAGATGTTTTGGCTATTTTAAAGGCCTTTGAAATTACACTCAAAAAATTGAAAAAAAGGCTTTGTCTCAAATTGTTTCACATTTTTAATTTAATTTTTTTTATTATTTTGGAAATTCTGAAGGGAAAGAAATTTTATCAATATGCCAGGCAAATCATAGTTTTTTTAGACTTTTGCTACTTCATTTTCTTGCCACAAAATAGGATAAACTTCAAAAATGAGACATTCTTTTCATTTTTGTTTCCTTATCTTTTCAAAGAATTTTCAAAATTTTGAGCCAAAATTCTTTGTGTGGGAATTGAAAAGGGAACCAAAAAACTATTGAGGAATTTTTAGCATCAATCATTTACCTAAAAATAATTGATGCATCTACAAGAATAACAGGAAGTTTCTGTTTTGGGGTGCATTTTGGAGCCATTTCTGATACTATATTGATTCTTTTTATTGAAAATCTGAGTTGAAAGTTTTAAAATGGACTTCAAATGAAACAAATATATATATTTTTTTCCATATTTTTTGGACTCTGTGTTAGCCCTCAAATGTCTAACTTTGAATCACCATGTTGAGATCCCTTCTGGGGCTATGTCTGCAGTTTTGGGCTCTTCTATATGAATAATCTGATATTCAATATGATTTTGAATGATTTCCTGCCTCCTTATTACTTATTGGGGAGGTCAAATCCTCACCAAAACCATAGAATCACCTTTCAAAATCCAGAATCCACTCCACACCACACCAATCATCACCACCATCACCAATCATCACACCTCAACACCAATCACACATCAATACTCAACACAACTAAACCAATCCAATTAAAAACTCCACCCCCACTAAATCAACCCCCCTAAATCCCAAACTTCAATCAAAAATAAAAAAAAATGACTCCTCAACAATTTTTTCTCAACTTCTTTGCACTTTTTTTCAATAATTAACAAATCATTCCAAAATCAAAAACTAACCAAAAAAACATTTTACCTCAAACCTCAAGTATCCAAAATGTTTTTTTCTCTCAAATTCTTAATTATTCTCCTAAATTTAATCTATTCAAAAATCCAAATTCTTCATTAAAAAAAACCATCTCAAAATAAAAAACCCAAACAAATAATTTCTCAAAAATACAGAAACCCACTTTTACTATCTTCCTCTGCTTCTTCTTCTTCATCTCCACTACCTGCATCTGCTGCTTCAACTGAGTTAGATCACCCCATTATTCCACCACTTTGGCTCCTCCACCTGAATTCTCATATCATTCAAAGACAGAACTTGTGGACGCTGTTCAAGAGTGGGCTAAGTCCCATGGATATGCCATTTCAACCAAAGTCTCCAATATCAAGGAGCAAAGGTATACTTACCAATGTGACAAATATGGGGGATATAAACCCAACTTGGATAGAAAAAAAATTTCACCAACAAGAAAAACAAACTGTCCTTTCCAATTCTCTGGAAGCTTTTAAAATAGGTCTGGTCTTTGGAAAATAAAAAATTCAATGCCCTGATCACAATCATCAACCATCAACTGATCCATCCACCCATCAAGTTGATAGAGAGATTCAGGGGGCTCAAGAGGATATGGTAAAATATTGAACCAAAGCTGGGGTTCCTCCACTCAAAATCCTCAATTCTTCAATTCAGTCCTTTAATTCTCCTGTCCACACAAACCTTAGTACAATCTATTAAAAAAGATCAAGAATTACAAAAGAATAACTGGAAGGAAAATCACCCATAGAATATTTAATAATGGAATTAAGAAAATCTTCTTTTAAATATGAAATCCATAATCAAAATGGTCATATTAGTTCTTAATTCATTTCTCACCAAGATTCTATAAAAATTAATCAAACTTTTTGCATCAGTACTAATGTTGGACTGTACCTATCAAACCAAAAAAATTTCCATGCCTCTTCTTCACATTGTTGGGGTCAGAAATTTTGCTAGAACATTCTCTGTTGGTTTCTGTTTCCTCTACCAAGAAACAAAAAGGAAGAATATAAATGGGCCCTCAATCAACTTCATAAATTATTAGAAAATGAAGAATCCAAATTTATTTTGACCAACAAGGAAAAAGCCTTGATTAATTACATTGAAACTGAATTCCCCAACTTTCATCATTTATTTTGTGTCTGACATATCTTCCAAAAAATTCAAAAACATTTTAGAAAACACTTTGAATCTGAAGAAGAATAGATGATATTCAAAAAACACTTGAATATTCTGGTCAAATCCCAATCTGGAAATTCTTATCACAAAAATTTTACAAAACTCACTCTAGTCCAGAATACCCCTACTTCTGACTACCTATTTCACTACTGGCTTCCTCTCAAAAGCAATTTGTTTAATATGCTGCAAACAAGCACCTGAATGTGGGAAATAATAGAACATCTAGAATAGAAGGCCTTAACTGTTATATCAAAAGATTTATCACAACTTCTTCTGGTTCCTTTTCTAATTTAGTTCACAAAATCTATCATCAAAATTCAAGTCAACTCCATGAAAACACCATTCAAAATTCAGAAAGACTTTAATAATTTAATTGGTCTCCCATACTGTGTTGAAAACCTCTCAGGAAAAATCATCCACTATTCTCTGAGAATTGTGCATTCCTTTCACATGTCAGCAGAAAAATCAACCACCTGTTCTGATTGAAATTATTCTTCTTTCATTGGAATCCTTGTTTAAACTAAGTGAAAAAGGAAAATTTCAAGAAGAAACAATTCTTTCTTGACAATTCTCATCCCCAATGGCTTGTAAAACCTCCTATTGCAGTATTTTTTCTTTTTTTGAAGAAAAAAATAATTCTGACATTGATTTCTGAAGTTTTTTCTTTTATTTTGGAATTATTCATAGCTTGATGAGAATGAATCGTTCCAATCATCTCAATCATCCAATTAATAACCTTCCCAATCAACAAACATATGCTGGTTTCAGGATGAAATCTTTGAAGAATTCCTTAAATTGAGCCCAGGAGAACAACATTTTTACCTTGGAGAAATGATGAAACTGTTGAAAGGGAAATATAAACTGACTCCCACTCAAGAACCCCAATCAAAGCAAGAAAGGAAAATTTGTGGAAGACCCAAAGGTGCCCCAAATAGGGTGTATAAGATTTAAAATTTTGAAAAATTTAAAAAGCTTATTTCAGGAAAAATATCAATTTTTCAAAAAATGCTTTTTTATCAAAATAAACAATGAATCAATGGTTTTCACTAAAAAAAATTTTTTTTTTTGAAAAAAAAGATGGATAGGCCTGAAATCAGCCATTTAATTTTTTGAAAATTTTAACTCTGATATTCCCTAATGAAAGAAAAATATTTTCTCAGCATTCCTCTAAGAGGGATCCATCTGGTTATGAATATGTTGAGTTACCTAAGTGCAGAGGAAGACCAAGGAAGCACCCATTTTGTAAATCAATGGCTAGTTGTTTATTTTTCTGGTTTTTTTCTCTCTTTCTTTTGAATTTATTTTAACAGACTTTAGTTGGAAATTTTTTTCTCTAATTTAGACTCTGAGGAAAAGGAAAGGAAAAATAGAGCATGAAAAGTCCAACAAAAAAAAAAGAAACAGGAATCAGAGGAAGAGGTGTTTTTTTTTCTCATTTTTAATTAGGCTAAAATTTCATTCTGAACAGAATTAATTTATAACAGAAGAGGAATTTAGTGGAGAAGAACTCCCAGATCTTGAAGAATTAGATATAATAAAGACAGTTAGTGATTTCTTTTGAGGGGGGGATCCATCTATTCTTTCTAGTTTCCATTAATCAGCATATTTTTTGTTGTCAATCAGAGGTCATAAAACATCATCAATAAGCGGGTTGTTTCCAATAATTTGAGTCCTGGGACTTTGAAGAGGATCAAGAGAATGAAACAACAAAAAGAAGCTTTAGATGCTTATAGGCCTCCAGGGAATCCAATCTTTCCTACCACAGCTACAGCCTCTGAAACTGAAAAGTTGAATACATCTCTGAATTGTTCTTGCTTTATGTTTCATTTATTAAACTGTCCTTTTTTTTGGATGATCTTCAAGGTCGCAACATTGTCTTTTTCACCTTCTGATAATTTTGAAGTGGTGACTATTGATAAAGTAAGTATTAATTGTTCTTTTTCATTTCATATTAAATAATACTCATCTTTTTTCCTTGGTATCTATTCAAAAACTTTATTTTCCCCAAGACAGACATACCAAAAACTCCACAGGTTCAAGATGTGACGGGTGATGGGACCTGTGGGTTGAGATCAGTGGCAGTTAATTTGGGCTGTAAATCTGAAGATTTGAGTTCAATAAATCAGGAAATGATCAATGAAATGGAATAAAAATCTCTCTTCAAGGATGAAAATTTCATGGATGAAGTCTGGGATGAAAATTTTGACAGAGGAAGAAAACATCTCAACCACACTTCTGGACCTGCACCTCAAGTTACTGGTGAAATTCCCTTCCCATGGTTTCCTGTTGGAAGATACATAAAAAATTCAAGTGGTACTTTTATCTAAGTTTATTCCATCAACTTATTTTCTTCTCAATTCCCCTCCAACTGCCAATTCTCAAACATCTCCTATACACTTAATTATTTTGGAACATTTTAAGGACATAGTTTATTTCCACTTTAATTCTGAACTGTTTTCAGCTCCCCAATTAGATCAAATTTGGAAGGATTTTTCTAGAAATGAATCACTCAAATAGGAAAATTTGATTCATGATAACTTGGAACTTGGTTTGAAGATTTTGTTTCCTACTAAAAATTCTACTCATCCAAGAAAGAAAGTAGCAAAAATTGATGAATCTTTTGGGACAAGAAAAGCTACAAAAAATCCTCACATAAATTTCTTGTTCCCTTTTCAATGCCTGCTGAAATGATGCCAGCTCAAAATTTTCAAATTTCTCTGGCAAGATAAGGGGGAAAAAAATTTGAAAAGAAGGTCTTGTTTTTTATGTTAATCCCATTTTTGGGAGGGAAAATGAAGTACCAAAAGTCTAAAAAAATTATAATTGAATTGCCTGGAATATTTGGAAACTTTTTTTCCCTTCAGATTTTCCAAAATAATAATAAAAAATTAAATTAAAAATGTGAAACAATTTGAGATGCAAAGCATTTTCTTTTTTTCCCATTTTTGAGTGTAATTTTGAAGGAGGTTAAAATTGCCAAAATGTCTCATCTTTCTTTTAAAGGGGTTTGAGATTCCTGTCTATCCCCTGATATTTTTTTTTGACTACCCCAGAAAACTGTGTGAAACCATGGATTACAGTGTGGGCCAGGGATGTTAAGGGACATTGCAGAAATGTTGCAACTGCATGAAATCCAGGAGAGGGGGCATGAAAAATCTAATGCCCTTTATTCATTTTCATTCATTATTATTATTATTCTTTTGTTCCTTAAAAAACTGGAGTTGTGAATGGCACACCACAATTCAAAATGGGTTTCTGGGGGAAGTTCACACCCCACAGAGTTGTGAATGGTGGTTCACAATGCAGATGGGTTATGAACCATGCCACACAACCCATTTGGAGTTGTGTGGGGGTTGTGTAGGGTTGTGAATTTATTTCAACTTTTTTTTTTGGAAAATTGGTATTTTTCCTGAAATAAGCAATTAAAAATGTTCAAAATTTCAAGTCTCACCCTAAAATTTTCTCAAAAAATGGGAAGAAATTCTTTAAAAGGGGTTTGAAACTAGGCCAAAAAGACAATTTCATTTTGGGGGGTGTTGAATTCACAACCCTGGGTTGCAAACAGGTGTGAAAAACCATTCACAACTCAAAGAGTTGCAAGCAGAGTTGCTTAAAACTTGGGCCATCCCTGGGTGGTCATGAACTACTTTTTTTCAACTTATTTGGGTGGAAAACTACTTTTTTGCCACCCCCTGTGGGTTATTTTTTTCATTGATTTTTTTTCTTCTTTGTTTTTTCATTTTTCATTTTTCTCTTTTTTTTCAATTGTTTCAATTTTCTTTACAATTTATTTCTTTTTTTTGTAAAATTTCTTTCAATTTTTTATTTTTCTTCTTTTTCTTCTCTTTCTTCTTTTTCTTCTTTTTCTTCTTTTTCTTCTTTTTCTTCTTTTTCTTCTTTTTCTTCTTTTTCTTCTTTTTCTTCTTTTTCTTCTTTTTCTTCTTTTTCTTCTTTTTCTTCTTTTTCTTCTTTTTCTTCTTTTTCTTCTTTTTCTTCTTTTTCTTCTTTTTCTTCTTTTTTCTTCTTTTTCTTCTTTTTCTTCTTTTTCTTCTTTTTCTTCTTTTTCTTCTTTTTCTTCTTTTTCTTCTTTTTCTTCTTTTTCTTCTTTTTTCTTCTTTTTCTTCTTTTTCTTCTTTTTCTTCTTTTTCTTCTTTTTCTTCTTTTTCTTCTTTTTTCTTCTTTTTCTTCTTTTTTCTTCTTTTTCTTCTTTTTCTTCTTTTTCTTCTTTTTCTTCTTTTTCTTCTTTTTCTTCTTCTTTTTCTTCTTTTTCTTCTTTTTCTTCTTTTTCTTCTTTTTCTTCTTTTTCTTCTTGTTCTTCTTTTTCTTCTTTTTCTGGCCATTCACATCTATTTGGGTTGAAAATGACCATTCACCACACCAATGGGTTGTGAACTGTGCCACATGACCCAATTCAAGTTGTGAACAGGTTCTGAAGGGTAGAAACTTTAACACTGCCCTTCCTTTTTGCAATGAAATTGTTCAAATTTTTCAAAAAATATAATAAATGATGCAATGAAGAATATTTCATGGAATTTTGGCTACCAGCTATAGGATGGCTGGGTTATATTTTTACCAATAAACAAAAAACTTGATCTCACCAGAAAAATGTGCCTCCAATTCTGAAGCAGACAAAAATGTGTGATTTTGAGGATTGGGGGTTTGAAAAAAATGATTCCCCAAAAAAATTGACACAGAAATAATTTTATATTTCCTCAAAAATATGTTGCTCCATTATTAAAAGGAAATTTCAATTTTTAATTTTCCAGAAATTTTTTTAAAGATAAAGTTGAAGAATAGGAATATTGAAATCCAATATTATCCCATTCAACATCTTAATTCCCATACCCCTTTCAGAGCAATGAATTTATTATTCCTTTTTCAAATAAGTTTTCTTCCCATTTTTCAACAGGGAAAATTTCTTCCAAAAATAAAATATGGGCTGTTTTATTTTTATTTTTTTAGATGATCATATTTTTTTATTTCTTCCTTGTTCCCAAGAAAAAAAAATGGAAAAAAACATATAAAATCCAAAAAAATATGATAAAATGAGAAAGTATATTGTTGATACCTCTGGGGTAATTTTAAATTCATTTTAAATGATTTGGGTAAGTTATATACACTATGATTGGGTTTCTTTCAATAGGGCTTATCAGATTTAAGAAAACACACCATTTTTTAATGGCAGGTTTCAAGCCAAATTCTCCATTTCAAACCTACCATTAAAAAGAAAAAAAACCCACTTGATTCACATCAGACACATCAGAGTTACCTGAGAATAAATGTGTTTTTTTTTGAATAAAGCATTTAAAGGATTTCACTGCCTCAACCACACATCATTCCACATCATCACCTCTGGTTTCAAACTCCAACGTTATTGGAAAAATTCTACCTCCAACCTCATTGGAAAAATTCGATCCATTCCTCTTGTCTCTTCATTACTATCCTGATTGCATTTCTTCATCATTCTCATCACTTTATTGATTTCATCACATCCTAACTCTCATAACTTCATCAATCTCATCTCTTCATTAATATCCTCATTGCTTCATCACTCTCATCACTTGATTGCTTTCATCACATCCTAAATATCATTGCTTTGTTGCTCTTGTCACTTAATGACTCTCATCTCTTCATTGCTATCCCCATTGCTTCATTACTCTCATCATTTTATCTTATTGATCACATCCTAACTCTCATTGCTTTATTTCTCTTATCACTTCATCACTTCATCCCTCTTACTATTTTCAGATGGCCCCTCAGCAAACCTCCCCCCAAAAGTCCACAAAAAAATCCAATGGACCAAAGCAAACATCTCCAAGGAACTCTAAATCAAAAAATCCTCCCCCATCAGCTTCCAAAGGCTCAAGTCAGCTCAAGAGAGCTGTTCACATCCTCCTGGTAAAGTTGCTCAAAACTCCCTCCAACTATGGCACTTGCTTTGGATCCAACAACAAAACAAAAGTTTTCCAAGCTCCATCCTCTAAGTTGAATTTTTATCTCCTGATGGCCAATGAACTCAAGAATAAAACAAAAGGTAGGCTGGATCTTTCATCCAAACAGATACAGGATAAATTCAAGAACTATCAAGCCAAGTACAAAAAGGCCCACTCAATGTCAATCTCCACTGGCTTTGGTATCACCAACTCCAATAAAGCCAAGGGAATCAACTCAGTGGTTGATAAGTTGGACTCCATTTGCCCTTTTTATATTCATATGGATGAAATCTTTGGAATAAAGGCCAAAATCACCCCTTTAGCTGCTTTTGAAGCCAAACTATCTGATTCAGTTCATGCTGAGGACTTTTCTTTGGATTCTCAACCTAGCAATGATGATCCTAACAAAACCTATGAGTGGCCCAAATTGGATGTGGAGCAGGATATTTCAAAACCACCAGCTCCAATCATGTCTACATTGGAATTTATCAATGATTCAAATCTTTCATGGACCCCTCACTTCCTTCTTTGGATTTTCCTCTTGCTGGGGTGGAATAAGTTAACAGCTTGGCAAATGAGGAGCAAGTTATTCAACTATCTCCATTACAATAAACATCAGATCAAGTAAGGAAGCAATTTCTTTTCTTTCATGTCAATTTAATACTGACTGTTCTAGATTGTAAAAAAACAGCCAAATCAGTTTCTGATTGGCTAAAAACTCAAGCCAATGGGGCCTCCCACATTGCATTCAAACAAGATTGATGATTTTCCCGCACAAACATTTTCTGCAAAGGGAAAGAAAAAGGCCTCCAATTACATCAACATCAGCCCCAATAGCTTTCAAAACAGGAGAAACGCTTACAATTTTTCCAGCTTTGAATATATCATGGAGAAGCAAGATTCAAGTAAGTGAATTGATTGAATCTCCTTGCTTTCAAAATCAAGCTCATTCTTATTCCCCTCTGAAAAACAGTGAAATCACAAGTTGAATCTGAAAAACTTCAATTTGAAAAAGAGAAGTGGGATTTTAAACTGGCTATTGATGTTAAAAAGCAGAAATCCAAGGGTTTTCCTCATCAACAAAAATTGGATGCCAAGTGGAAATTAGATGTGAAGAGCAGGAGTTTCAACAAGAGGAAAATGAGAAGGATCAACAGGAAGAGAGACTGAAAAAGGAGAGTGAAAAACTAGCAATGAAAAAAAAAGGTATGTTATCAGTAGCTATAGTTTGTATTGGTAGCTGTAGGACAGTGGAAGAAATACAAAAAATTACTGGTTTGCTTGGCTTTTAAAATATCTACTTTGATAAAAATTTTAAAAATAAAAACAAAAATTTTTTGATTGAAACAACATTTGAGGCTATGTTTAACTCAACCAATAAAGAAATATTTTTTATTTTTAGTTAAATTTTTTTTCTAGAGTATATTATTCCACTTTTCATGTCCTTTCAAGTGTTCTGAGTGATTTGGTGAATTTTAATGAACATTTCCATCCTTGTATGAGTGGCAGTCTACACAGCAGGAAAAATACAGTTCTTGTACTTATTTGCAGCCTAAATGATTTTAACCACACCTTTTTCTTTGAAATCAATAAAAAACCCCCAAGTCAGGAAAAAAATATTGGAAATTGGATACTTGGTATTCTTCCTCATTTTCAATAATTTTTCCATTTGGTTTATTGGTTGGAATCACCAGTAAAAAGGAATAGGAAGAGATTTTGCCTTTGTCAATGTGGGGAGAATTGTAGAAGGAATCTGTAGTGAAGGTGAGGTATGGTGCGCAGTCAAAAGGAGTGAGGCCTGATCCAAATTCCAATGAAGAGAAGTAGGGGATATTGTAGTCCATCTTTGTTTCACTTTTGGATTCAAACTAAAGTCTGGCTAATTTTCAAAAAATTGGGCCTAAAATTTGTGAGGCCTTGTTTGAACCAAGGTTCAAAAAATAAAAATCTTGAGGGGAATATTGAATAGAGGCTTTCTTCAAATAATTTCCAAATATTTCAGCAGGGTGAATTGATATTTGCCATGCAATTGGCCCCATTTTCCCAGGGCCAAGATCTTGAGGGACCAACAGTGTTGACAAATCTTTTTGATTGGTCAAGGTAAGTGGTGAGGGAGTTGATGTCCTTCTTCTCTTTCTCAGAGATTTTATTCAAAGGGAAAAAATCAATGATTTCAACCAGACATTTGTGATTGGATTCATCAAGAACAACAAAATTCCCAGAGCTGAAGCAAAAGAACCGTTTTATCCTCTCTTTGGCTTGTTCAAAATCTTTGGGGAATGGCTCTTGATTGGAAACTATGGTAGGATACAGATCAAAAGATTGTATTTTTCTCCAGACCACACAACATTTTCATCAATCCTCTTGTCAGCCACTTCCAAATAGATTTCAGAATATCTCTTTTGAGTCCTCTTTTGCTGAAAAGCCATCTTCTTTCCACCTATCTGTATTTTGGCAAATCATCTCCTCCCATCTTTTTCACTCCCATCCACATGCTACTATTGGGGTGAGAATCAAGAAAGGATTCAATTCATTTTGTAAAATTTTGAGTTTTGTGGGAGAAGAATGGAAGGTCAAGAAACAGGGTAGATGTTGAAAGAACAAGGGGTCACAAAGTGGGTTGCATTGCATGGAATAAAAAAAAATAAAAAAAATCACCAGTCATGTGATAATGAAGGTAGATGATCAAAAAACATAGAAAAAAGTAAGAAATACCAGTCAATTATCCTGAAAAAAAAAGGTCAGTTCAATTTTTTAAACATCAGTCTCATAGAATTAACTGGAGGAGGGGGGTGCTGACCTGGGGGGGGGGGGGGTACTGAGCAATGGAGTGGTGAGGAGGGGGTCAGTGGTTGATTTTTTGGTTGTTCATTGATTGACCAATTGATTGTTCATTGATTGACCAATTGATTGTTCATTGATTGACCAATTGATTGGTCATTGATTGATCAATTGATTGGTCATTGATTGAACAATTGATTGGTCATTGATTGAACAATTGATTGATCATTTATTGACCAATTGATTGGTCATTGATTGACCAATTGATTGGTCATTGCTTGACCAATTGATTGGTCATTGCTTGACCAATTGATTGGTCATTGCTTGACCAATTGATTGAGGATTGGGGAGCTGACCTGGGGGGGGGGGGTCCTGAGTGATGGAGCAGCAAGGAGGGGGTCAGCAGTTGGTTGTTCATTGATTTAACAATTGATTGGGGAGGGGGGTCCTGAGAAATGGAGTGGCAAGGAGGGGGAAGGAGGGGTGGGGGGCAGGGTCAGTGGTCAGTTGGTCAGTCATTGATTGACCAATAAATCAAGGGAGGAGGATGAGGAGGTGGGGGGGGGGATGCTTACCTGCAGTGGGGTGGTGAGAGATGGAGTTGCAAGGAGGGGGGGGGGTATTTTCAGGGGAGGAGGAGGGTGGAGGTCAGAAAGATCAGTAATTGATTGAGATGAGCAAGCAGGACAAGGGGATGCTAACCAGGGGTGGGGGGGGGAAGGGAATAACAAGTGATTGAGGTGGAGGTGGGGGGGGGGGGAGGCTATTTGGTGAGGAGGAGGAAGGAGTGGAATGGTAAGTGAGTGGGGTGGAGTGGGTGGTTTTGTGAGTGCTGAAGTTTGAGGTGGAGAATTTTTTTTGTCTAAGTCAACCAAAAAAAAAAAAAAAAAAAACCAAGTCATCCTTAGATTCTTGGTTGAACAAAAAAAACAAAAAAAAAATACTGTGATTTGATTGTTTACCTATTTCAAAACTGAATGTTACTCATCAAAGTGAGTGAGTGTGAGGGGTAGAATTCACTCTCTCATGGAAGAAGATGAGGGACAAGATGAGACAGGGATTACTTGAGGAGGATTGGCAACATATTCTTCAAATGTTTTGTCCCATTCATCTTTGATTTCAGCCAGAAGGTTGTGAAGGATTAAACAACTGATAATCAAGTTGATGAGGATCTTCATGTATGGGGGTTTTGAAGCTGGTTTTGAATTTCCCTTGATATGGCCCAACTTCCTTTCAGAATACCTATTGTATTTTAAATCCAGACACATGATTGAGAAAGATGAAAGTGGAAATTGGGTCTTTGTAGATCATTGGAAGAAACATTCTGATAAGATGGAAAAACATATTTCCTGCTAGCATAAGCTGAATTGGCCAGAAGTTATTGATCTTGGTAAAAGTATTTCACTGGTTGTTGGGCAATCTGCATCAAATTGAAAACACATGGATTATGACAAGAACACAGAAGGCCAGAATGGAGGGATATGAGCTGCTTGTTATAATAAACAAGTTTTAGTTCCACAGAGTATCTATACAAACAAATAAAACATATTTGGTCAGTGTTTCATCAAAGTTTTTATTGATTTTGTTGGCAAAAAAATGAATCAATTGCCTTTTTTCCAATCAAAATAGTGGTTGCCATCTAGCTTGGGTTTTTGACTCAAGGGGATAGTGGTTCCATCAAAAAGACCAATTCAAATGGGAAAGCCTTCAGTCTCCATTAATTGAGATATATCCTTGTTTTCTTCTTTGCTTGGCCCAGAAAGGAATGAGTGACAGAAAGATAGGATAGCAATCATGACTCTTTTGGTGTATAAGTCAATGGTTCCATAACCACCTGAGAATATATTTTCTAATTGATGAAGTGCTGCTCCATTTCCATTTGATCCTAATCTAAAAAGAGAAATGGCCAGTTGGATGGCTGGATTTTGTTGAGTATTTGAAAAATTTTTCAGGAAGATTTGGTGGTCTTCAATCATTTCCAAAAGTTTCATGAATGAAGGCAATAGACTTTGGAACAGTTGCTGGAAGCTTAAGTCCAGGAGGAGATGAAGCTTTGGCCTTTCATACACAGGTTTGTGGAGCGTTGTGGTGGTCTTTTATAGACGCAAGTTGGAATTGGCTGTGCGCTGCCTGCTCAGCAGTAGTGGCGGGCTCAGCAGGGGTAGCATGCTCAGCAATGGGTGCAGCTTTGCCGCAGCAAGTCGTGCTGCGGGCTCAGCAGCAGTTGAATTGGGCTCAGCAGCAGTTGAATTGGGCTCAGCATCTGGAGATGCGGGATGGATTGGATTGGATTGGATTGGACAGATTATGCGCGGATTGCGTGGATATATCTTGGATATCTGGAATGGCGCGTTGGGCAGATGCAGACATGGATGGGGGCTCCAAGTTGGGTGCGGCGCAAGGCAGCTTCATGAGAAGGACAAACCGGGTGGACGTCATGGCAGGCGGGCAATACGGATGGATATGGGATATGGGTTGTGGATTATGGGGTGTGAAGGATAGGGTTCTGTGCTTAGGGGTTGTATTTCATTATTCTTTCTTTTTTCTGGTTGTACTTAGGTTAGGGTTGAGGGGGAGCTTACTTAAGCCGCACCCTCAATCCGGTTGGAGGATTGGATCATTGGATCACGGAGGATCTCATCAGTCGGCATAGGTTTTGGAATGAGCTTTACTCTCAATTCTCTATCTCTCAGTCAAAGGGTGAACAGTTGCACTCAGGGTTTACAGATGCAAGGGATCAAGAACTTCCGGAATTGGGAACCATTAAAGGAGAAGTCCTCTTCTGAATTCCACATCTGGGGGTCTGGCTGGGAAGTAACCTTTTGTTCCTTGTCCCTTGAAACTAACAAGTTCAATGTCCAAGTACCACCCATTGACCGTTGCGGGGTCATCTAAAGTTACCCCCACACCTCTTCCTCCTCCTCCTCCTCCGGCTTCTCAGAAGCAACCCTCATCAGGGGCAGGATACCATGTCCCTTGTTCTGAAAATGGTGCTGATCACAAGCCCATTTGCATCAGGCCCCAGGAATATCCTCACATCCGGTTCAACGCTGAGGACTTTGAGCAATTCCTTGCTCAATACAAAGGAATCGCCAATGCGGAAGGTACAACGGGTTTGGATAAGGCTTGGCTTTTCATCCTCTTCATCACAGACAAAGAGAACCTTTGGGATGTGCAGGAGATGGAAGGGTATGAGGAACTCAATTGGCAAAAACTGAAGGCAGAAATCTTGGCATGGTGGGGAAGGCTCAAACCTTGGTTTTGGGAAAGCAACTTTGAGAAAGCCGCGGCAGAAGCAAGCGCAAATGGTGGAGTCCGGACGCGGGCACAATTGGGGGATTATGTAGCAATGTTTGATTGGATCTATTTTTAACTGGCAAAGAACAAGGTGATATCTGGGCAGATGGGCGCAATGAAGAGGGCGTTTTTGGGAGGACTCAGTACGCCACTCCGCGGGCGGGTGCAATGGCACTTGTACAACAACAACTTGGTAAAGAGGTTGTTGGATGGGAGTACTGCGCTTCTTCTGGACATCCTTGTCATTTTTTGCGTGGTGGAAAGTAAGCTGGAATTGGAGGAACTGATGGAGGACACGGCAAGGTTGTTCCCAATGGGGTCAAAGAAGTCCACTTCTCACACTCTGGCGGCACCAACGCAAGATCTGGTTGTGGGCCCCTCAAAAACGGAACATGCTCAGACGCCACCACCAACAACAAGCCCAGAGGCTAGCAAGATGACAGAATTGATGAAGGATTTACAGATCTTTCTGAGCAAAATTGTGTCCAAGCCACACAATCTGCCTCCTCACCTTGGGGGACCACTTCCTCTGTTGAATCCGCCCTTGTTGTGGTTATGCAATTACTGCGGGGACAAGGGACATTGGCGGTTGGGGTGCAATAAGATGACAAAGGACCTCAAGGCAGGATTGGTTTGACCAGTGGGAATGGGATTCATGTTCCCAATGGGCAAGCGGATCTCCTCCAAACCTGGGAATCCAACTGTCATGGAGCAAGTGCGCGTGTGAGGACAGGAATTGGTGGTAATTGCTCAAGCTTTGCTGGGGATTTTCACTGGTCCTGGGGTATGGCAACCACTGCGCGTGGAAGCAGAAGTGAGGGTGTTAGAAATGGAGGAGTTGGTGGAAGTGGAAAGGATGGACGTGGATGCCAAGGAACGGGTACCTCCGGCAGCTCCTAAGCCAATTGCCTGCATTCCAGAAACGGATGGATGGCCAGTGAATCCGGCGGGGAAGAAGAAGGCAGTGGAAATTGTGTGCAGGGTGATGGGGAGTGAAAAAACTATTGCCTTGACCTTGAAGGAGTTGGCGGCGGTGTTGCCGGTTTTAGTGGATGAGATGGTTAAAGCACTGAAGGATTGCGGACACAATAGGATCCCTCTGATGGTGCAGCGGGTGAACTTGGCTTGGGATGATGCAGAGCGCAAACTAGCGGGGATGAAATCAATTTCAACACCACTGGCTTAGGTTTTGATGAAGATTGCTGGAAGGAAGGTGTGGGCGCTGGTGGATAGCGGTTCTATGGTGAACCTCCTTCTGTCTAGATTGGTTGATGAAATGGGATTGGTTTGGGGGAAATGAGCAATGGGGCTTTGTGCGCTTAACAGCGGGGCGTGTTACATGGATGGGGTTGTGGAGGAGGAAGAGGTTGAGGTTGCAAGGGTCCGTAAACCACTTTGTTTTCTATTGGTTGATTGTGGGGAGGCTATTTTAGAACGGCTATTCATGTTTGGGTTCCAAGTGCAAATTACGTTTGATCCAGAGGCGGGGACAGAAGCGTTGAAGGTGGAAGATTTGTCCGGCGGGAAATTCAAAACCATGATCTGCAATCAGGGGTTGGGAAAGTGGATGCGGGATTTTGCAAGAGAGGAGGAGGAGGACCCCTGCGCAGAGTTGGTTTGCAAGGGTGGTCCGGAGGCAGATTTTGACTAGTTGGCCAGGGTTACCGCACAGAGAAAGCTCCGGCTTTGTGCAGGCGGTTTACCAGTGAGGAGCCGGTGGGAAGAAGGGAGGAAGCACGGGATGCGCAAGCGCTGGAAGTAAGTTCCTCTCCTCAGTGTGCATTGCCAGGAGGTACTTCAAAAAAACACTATCATTGTGCCACGCTTGTGAGCAAAGGCAAAAGCTGCGGTTTGGTTTTGACTAATACCTATGGTAACAGATGCATGCGTATGGTGCAGTGCAATGTTGGGAAGTATAAGCTGGTCATGCAAAAGTTCCATCCCTGGAACAAAGCAATGCTGCAGGATCTGAACGGACCACTGCAACCAATCCATTGGTTGCAGGAACCTTGGAAATCCCCGCTGAAGGTGTCAGGATGGATAACCCAATTGGAGAAGATTACAGATGAGCGGGTTGCGGCCCTTAAATTTGGACCCCCGGGATGGTTAAGCACGGAGGAATGGGATTTGCTGAAATCAGTACTTGTCCTCCAGGAAAGAGCGCTTGTGTTGGGACCTGAAGAGCAGGGACTGTTAAAAGGCAAGATAGGAGACCCTGACGTGATTCCAATGGTTCCGCACAAACCTTGGCAGATCAAGTCAATTCCAATTCTGCGGGCGGTTTGTGGGCCCTTCTTGGAGCTGGTGCGCAAGCGTGTGGGGACGGGCCTTTACAGGCAATCAACATTGAGTTACTCAAGTCCAATCTTTGCGGTGGTTAAGCAGGATGGGAAGTCATTATGGATTGTTCATGATTTTAAGCCACTCAATTTTTTTACAATCCAAGACGCAGGACAAACTCTGCGTGTGGACTAGTTCCTGGAATCTATGGCAGGGCGCGCATGCCATGGGCTGGTGGATGTGATGGGTAGATACAATCAGCGCAAACTCAATCAGAGTTTGTGTCCAATGACTTCCTTTGAAACCAGATTGGGCAGGAGGCATCTGACGCGGCTGCCGCAAGGTGCAACTAACTTGGTCGCAGTTTACCAAGCACAGATGACATGGATTCTGAAGGAAAATCTTTGGGAGGGGGTTCAGATTTTCATCAACAACACGGGCATCAAGGGCCCAAAGACAGATTACAGAGGGGAAATGCTTACAGAAGCTCCAGAAATTTTCCAATTTGTCTGGGAGTACGCGCAAACGCTGGAACAGATCTTGTTCTGGATTGAGGAAGCAGGACTTATGGTGTTGGGGAAAAAGTTAGCAGTATGCATACCTGCGCTGGAGCTTCTAGGATATGTGGTGGCTTCCAACGGAAGGCGGATCACGGAAAAGAAACGCAAAAAAGTCCTTGGGTGGCCAATGCCAAAGACTGGATTGCACATTCTCCAGTTCTTGGGATTGTGTAGCTATGTACAGATTTTCATCAAGCGGTTTGCAGAGTTTGCTAGTCCATTGGGGGTGTTGAGGCGTAAGGGCGCGGAATGGACCTGGGTTTCAAACTGTGACGTTGCCTTTGGCAAACTCAAGGAGATTTTTGGGCGCAATATTGTACTGTGGGACTTGGATTATGACGCCTGAGGAATTATTTTGGCCATGGATTTGAGCAAGCTTGGCATGGGGGAGGTGCTGACCCAGGAGGATGAGGGGAAAGATTTTCCAGTTCTTTACAAGTCCGTTACATTCAGGCCAATGGAGAGCCAGTACTTGTAGCCAAAGTTGGAGCTTTGCGGAGTCACTAAGATTGTGCAGAGGTTGCAGCATGCGCTATGGGGGATTCACTTCCTGCTTCTGGTGGATGGGGAGGCGCTGGCGTGGATGATCAATTTTACGACACTGCCAAACATGCCTATGAACAGGTGGGTTGCGTTCCTTCAGTTGTTCTCTTCCATGGTGGTGCATGTTCCAGGGAAGGCCTTTACAATTCCAGAAGCGCTGGTTTGGTACCCGTGCAATGACCCGTACAAAGGCGCAGAACCATTGGATGTGGAGGCCCCAACGGTTAAGGTAGGGGTAGTGGAAGTAGGTGTGCGATTTCCGCTCCAGCAATCTGGAAGGTATGCAGTCCTCAGTTAGTATTTGCGGGATCTTTGGTTTCCAGATGACACGCCAGCCAAGATCATTTGATGGATTTGGCCGAGAGTGGGAAGTTTCTACCTGCAGGAAGGACAGCTATGGTGGCGGAGAGTGCCGGTACTGCTTGTGGTCAGCACGTCAAGGGTGGATCAGGAGGTAATTCTGGGAAGTCTGCATGACAATATTGGCCATTGCGGCAAGCTTGAAACTCAGAAGCGGGTGCGGGCAAGGTTCTTGTGGCCAGGGGTAGTATGCGCGGTGCCAGAGTGGGTACGGTCATGCAAAGCGTGTCAGGAGCAGAGCGCAACGTTACCTTGCAAAGTAGGTATCCCCACTGGGGAGGACGCCTTGTTTGGATGGGTTTCTCTGGATGCCATGCACATCAAGGCACCTAAGTTTGCATACCTCCTTGTTGCGCAGGACAATCTTTTGGGATGGGTGGAAGCGCGGCCGCTGGTGAAGCTTTTGGCGGAAAAGGTTGGTCAGTTTCTGGAGGAAGAATGGTTTGTGCGTTACAGATTTCTTTGGATGGTAACGGTCAATGGGGGTGCCGAGTTCCAGGGACGGTTGGCGGAGTTGGTGCAAAGTTGCAGAGAAAAGTTTGAGCAAGTGACAGAGTACTATCCGGAAGGCGCAGGGATGATTGAGCAGGGTCACCAGCCAATCAAGGACACAATGGTGAAGATGTTTGGCAAGGATGGTAAGCGGTTGCAGGAAACCCTTCTGGTAGTTCTTTTTGCAGATTGGATTTTGGTGAAGAGATCATCAGTTTATTTGCTGTACAAGCTGCTATCTGTGCAGCAACCCGTGTTGCCAATTGGCATTGAGCTGGAAACCTTTCTGGGTATTGATTTGTGGAAGGTTAAGACGGCCGCAGACCTAGTCAAGGCCCGCGCTGAGAAACTCCTGCAACGGGAGGAGATGCTGGAGAAAGTAGCTGGAAGACTGAAGGCAACCTGCAAAAAGTCAATCCGCTACTGGGACAAGTGCTTCCCACACAAACTACGTGATCCGTTGCAGAAGGGGGACTTGGTTCTGCTTGACAACCGGAGCCTGGAAACTCAATGGGGGAAGCTGTTTGCTAATTGATCAAACGGGCCTTTCAGCATGATGTCCAAGTTCACCGGAGGTAGCTACCAGTTGGAGGAATTGGACGTAACTCCGCTTGAATTGAAGGCTGCAGCTTTGCACGTGAAAAAATTCTTTGCGTGGGGCTCAACTTCATTTGACAAGACAGCTGGTTCAGATAGCAAATGGGACAACAAAACAGATCCTACTTCTGAGAACAAGCCCGTGCACGCGCTTTGCGCTGTGGAATTCAGAAGAGGACTTCTCCTTTAATGTTTCCAAGTTCGGAAGTTATTGATCCCTTGCGTCTGTAAACCCTGAGTGCAACTGTTCACCCTTTGACTGAGAGCTCAAGAATTGAGAGTAAAGATCCTTCAAAAAACTATGACAGCAAATGATCCTCCGTGATCCAACCGGGTTGAGGCTGCGGCTTAAGTGGGCTCCCCCCTCAAACCTAACCTAAGTACAACCAGAAACAAGCAAGAATAATGAAATACAACCCCTAAGAACAGTACCCTAGCCTCAACCCTATCCTTCCCATCCCATAATCCACAACCCATATCCCATATCCATCCATATTGCCTGCCTGCCATGATGTCCACCCGGTTTGTCCTTCTCATGAAGCGGCCTTGTGCCGCGCCCAACTTGGATCCCCCCAGGCATGTCCATATCAGCCTGATGTGCCATTCCAGATATCCAAGATACACCTGTGCAATCCAGATCCGCATCTTGCAACGCGCAATACATATCCGCGTCTTGCAATGCACAATCCGATCCATCCATCTTGCATCTCCAGATGCTGAGCCCGCAGAACAACTTGCTGCAGCAAAGACGCACCCATTTCTGAGCGGCCTTCCCCTGCTGGGCCCCCCGCTACTGCTGAGCACGCAGCGCGCAGCCCATTCCAACTCATGTCTATAAAAGACCACCACCCCCCCCAACTTGAGTTCTGTCCCCAGAGATCCACCACTATCTCACCTGCCCCCACTATGCCCCAGCTATACCACCTCTTCCTCCGCACCCCTTCATCAGATCAAAGAAAGAAAAAAAACCCATCCAATGCTCTTCACCAAATATGTCCTTCACATACTGCTGCCAGAATGGCCTTCCGTGCCGAATCATTCTGGGCCGGCATGCCTGTATCCCATGCCAAGCCGGACACCACTTCTGCTCCCTATTGGAGGGCATGCTGCGCGATTGTCCCCAAGTTTTCCCGCACAAGAGGAACCTTTGCAACTCCTTTGTGATCTCAAGCAACAAGGATGTCTCAACAAATGAGTGGACCCCCCCTGGCTTGCCTTGTAATCGTCTGCAAAGCGCCCCGCAAAATCCTCCATTGCCCAAGAGCCAAAACTCAGGCTCACCATTCCGGGTGGCTGGACCTCCAAGGCGCCAGGATTTCCCAAACTTTGTGGCCTTCTGGAATGCCGCCCACAAGTGGGCCGTGCAGGTACCAATGAATGTGCAGGCAATGGTCCCAAGGATCCCCAACTGTCTGGACGCTCCTCCTCCACACCCACTGAGGGCAGCTCCTCCTCCACTACCACTGCATCCCCCTAAACCTCCGCCGCCATCACCATCTCCGGTTCCAAGGTCATCACTGGAGCCCGCTTGGGCGCTGTCTCCCATGGTGATCAATTTGTCATGGCAACCGGCCGCTGCTGCAACCCCTTGGTCTGCAACTCCCAAGATCCTGGAAATCCCCCTAGTTCCGGCACTTCCCTTGGCAAGGTCCAAAGAAATGGTGAAAAACATGGACAAACTCCTCTGGAGGTTTCTAGCAGTCCCCTACGCACACACTGCCAATGCCCAACTCAAGGTCTTGGTGGCTTTCCAATCCCTAGCTGTGGCGGCTTGTGCAAACGCAGAGGATGTAATGAGGACTTGGCTGGCTTAGGCGGATTGCCACCCCTTTCTCTTTTCCTTCTATCATCCCATCTTGTATCCTTCCATGTGCCTTTGCAAAGATAAGGACTTTTGCCGCACCATCCTGAGCAGCCTTTGGGCTTTGTGAGAACCCTGAGAGAAGCAAGAGCCATGCGCAAGATCCGGGCTTTCAGAAGGATCCGGTGAGAGTAAGAACATCTGCGCAAGATCAGAAAGAGTGAGAAATAGGTGAGGGTGACAAGGATCTGCTTGAGGTACCTGGACCGCCTCAGAAAAACTGCCACACATTTCCCCATAACCATCTAAAGAACAGAGAGAGTACAAAGAAAACCAGCCACGCGCGCACATCCGTGAGAGATAGAAAGAAAAAGAATCCTCCCAAACCCCTTTTCACCTTCCATCTATAAGATAACCAAGAAAACTTAAGAAGAATTTTTTTTTTGCAACAGAAACCTGTTTCCAAGCCTGCACCTTTGCTCTTTGACTCACATCCGTTCCAGGCCACATTATTTCCTAGTTCCCTGAATAATACTTCATAAATTGTTTGTGCATTTGCTTCTGGAATGCGGGGTTTGTCCTTGGGTCAACAGACCCAGCTTTGCACTGTGCCCTTACATTATGCGGTGTCTAGTTATTCTGGCTGTGGAACACCCCCTCAACAAATCCCATCATATCCTCTATTCATCCATTGCTCCCCCCAACTTGGCTGCTGTCTCCAGCGGTCTTCAGTTGTTTACTACGCCAGACACAAAGCGCACGCGGCGGCTTGTCCTTGGAAGAAGGATAAGCTTTTTCATCCCCCTTTCTATCCAAACCAGCCATCTTTTCAAATGATGTTGAGCCCTGAGCAAAGAATTTTTTCACATGCAAAGCCGTGGCCTTCTGCTTGAGCAGAGTTCCATCCAATTCCTCCAGCTGGTAGCTACCTCAGGTGAACTTGGAAATAATGCCAAAAGGTACCTTCCATCAATTAGCAAACAACTTCCCCCACTGAGTTTCCAGGCTCTGGTTGTGAAGCAGGACCAAGTCCCCCTTCCGCAGCGGATCCCAGAGTTTATGCTTGCAGAACTCATCCCAGTAGCAGACGTACTTTGTGCGGGTTGCCTTCAGTTGTCCATCCTCTTTCTCCAGAATCTCTTCCTGTTGCAGGAGTTGCTTGGCGCGGGCCTTGACTAGCTCCGCGCCTGTCTTAACCTTCCAAAAGTCAATTCCTGGAAAAGTTTCAAGCTCAATGTCAACCAGCAGCAAAGGTTGCCGTCCAAATAGTAGCTTGTACAGCAAATAAACCATCAATCTCTTCACCAAAATCTGATCCGCAAAAAGAACAACCAGAAGGGTTTCCTGCCACAGCTTTCCATCCTTGCTGCACATCTTCACCATTGCATCCTTGATTGGCTGGTGACTGCGCTCAATCATCCCCGTGCCTTCCGGATAGTACTCTGTCACTTTCCCAAACTTTGCTCCCCAACTTTGCACCAAATCTGCCAACCATCCCCCAAACTCTGCACCCCCATTGACCTTTGTGGTAGTCCAAACCTGTCCTATAGCCATAAGACTCACTTTTCTAGTGTAACAACAGCTCAATCCCTCAAATTAACGTCAGAATCGGATTCTACATCAAAAATAACCCATAGTCACTCAGCCAAAGTACCCCACTATCTCTCATGGATTAGAAGATACAGTCCAACAAACCTCCAACTGTGGTAAACTCATACCCAACCAGGTGTCACATCTCTGTAGAAGACACAAGAAATACCTTGTAAACTCTCAAATACATGCCAGTAACAGGTTAACATCAATACCAGGACCATACACCAACCCTGTCACCCCAACCAGAATACAGCAATACAGATACAGGAGGCAGTACAGCTAGTTCAGCTCCTATCACCTCACCAAGAAAGAAAGCAAATATACATACAGGAGGCTGTGCAGAAGTGTACAGGAACAGTGCAGGCAGGAGGAAGTGGAACCAGTCTCAACCCGGAACAAACAAAATAAGCAAACATACATACAGAAGGCTGTTCAGAAGCATACAGGAGCAATATATGCAGGAGGAAGTGGAAAAAGGCTCAACCGGAACCATGCAGTACCAAACAACCTCAGCACCACACAGCAATTTATGCAGCCAGTAGCATGTGATGCCAAACAGACTACCAGTAAAAGTACCACAGGCCTACCCAGCAATATATGCAGGCAGTCAGAACCATGCAGTATCAACCCACCACAGCACCACAAAGCAATTTATGTAGTCAGAAGCATGTGATACCCAGAAAACCACCAGTAACAACAACCCCCAGCACTACCCAGAAATATATGCAGGCAGTCAAGACCATGCAGCACCAAAAAAATCACCAGTGAATGAACAGCAGCACATGTAGGGAGAATCAAGTAGCACCAGAAAAACCATCAGTACTGCACAGGAATACATTGTATCTGCACTTCAAAGCAGTTTATGCAGGGCTGCGCATGCATGAAACCCCTGTACCAGCTTTTCCCAACCAGAAGAAATGCCTCATGTAACTGTACAAGCCTTTTTCAACCAGCTAAAATGTCTCATGTAATTGTAGCTCACTGTTCCTCACCAGAACAGGGAGAACCCTCAGGGGCAGCCTTGAGCACCCCTGGGGGCAGGATTTTCTATTTAAGGAGGGCCTCTCTGTCCTATCCAAGCTGTATCATCACCCAAATCATCATCCCTATCCAGCAATCCCCATCCACCCTATCAGGCCCTCTAGGCCCATCCATCTGTGGTACCTACCCAGGTAAAATATTAGTAGTGAATCAGTTATAAAATGAAACAAGAAATCAGAAACCAAGTTATTACCCATCTTTAGCCAATTAAACCACCCAACAGGTGCTTGAATAAGGGTTCTTCTGTGACCTAAATATTCAGCACCATATTAAAGAAACGCCACCCATTAGTTAATAAATAACCCTTACAAAGAAAGAGAGAACAACAAAAAGAAACTACCAACCTTTCCTCTGCCAAGCCCCCTGTGGGTAAACCCATCCTTGGGTCCTCTCCTGAACCAGCCCTTTGATAAAACCTGAACCCTTTAATATTGGGGTATTGGTTAAGATCAAACATATCTGATCAATAAATTAACCAATAGTCAAATACATCTGGTCTATTCTTCAAAAAAACCTACCAATATCACAGTCAATAATTAATCTAGGTCTGATCTGAGACCTATATTAAGTCTCAAAGAAACCAGCAATTAATTTAAATAAATTATTGTTCAGACTTACTATAGTACTAGAAGGGCAGGCAATTCAAAACCACTCTTAGTATATACTAATACTCTAAAGGAGTAGAAGTAATACTAAATTACCCTTCAAGGACTGCCAGCAAGCTATTTGCTACTTTTTATATAATCCCACAGGAGTCTCTACACCGTTACCAGCCAAAGTGCTCCGTAATGCGCAAACCAATCTTCCTCCAGAAACTGACCAAATTTTGCCGCCAAAAGCTTTGCCAGCGGCCGCACTTCCACCCATACCAACATATTTTCCCGCGCAACAAGGAGTTACGCAAACTTACGTGCCTTTATGTGCATGACATCCAGAGAAACCCACCCAAACAAGGCTTCCTCCCCAGTGGGGATGCCTACTTTGCAAGGTAACGTTGCGCTCTGCTCCTGAAACGCTTTGCACAACCGTACCCACTCCAGCACTGCGGGTACTACCCCCGGCCACCAGAACCTTGCCCACTCCCGCTTCTGAGTTTTGAGCTCTCTGCAATGGACAAGATTGTCATGCAGACTTCCCAGAATTAACTCCTGATCTTCCCTTGAAGTGCTGACCACAAGCAGTACTGGTGCACTCCGCCGCCATAGCTGTCCTTCCTGCAGGTAGAAAATTCCCACTCTCCACCAAATCCATCAAATGATCTTTGCTGGCGTGTCATCTGGAAAACAAAGATCCCACAAATACAAACTGAGGACTGCTTAACTTCCAGATTGCTGGAGCGGAAGTTACACACCTACTTCCACTACCCCTACCTTAACCTTTGGGGCCTCCACATCCAATGGTTCCATGCCTTTGTACGGGTCATTGCGCGGGTACCAAGACAGCGCTTCTGGAATTGTAAAGGCCTTCCCTGGAACATTCACCACCATGAAAGAGAAAAACTGAAGGAAGGCAACCCACCTGGTCATAGGTGCATTTGGAAGCATTGGAAAGTTGATCATCTGCGCCAGCTCCTCTTCATTCACTAGAAGAACAAAGTGAGTCCCCCATGGCAAATGCTGCAACCTCTGCATGATCTTAGTGACCCCCCAAAGCTCCAACTTTGGCTGTGATTACCAGCTCTCTGTTTGCCTGAATGTAATTGCTTTCCACCGCGCAACAAATGACAAGGATTTTGGCAAGGAGCGCAATGCTAACATCCAACAACCTCTTCACCAAGTTGATGTTGTACAAGTGCCACTTCACCTGCCCGCGGAGTGGGGGACTGAGTCCTCACAGAAACTCCCTCTTCATCGCGCCCGTCTGCCCAGATATCACCTTGTTCTTTGCCAGGTAACAATAGATCCAATTGAACATTCCTACATAATCCCCAAATTGCACCCATGTCTGGACTCCGCCATTTGCGCTTGCTTCCGCCCCTGCTTGCTCAAAGTTGCTTTCCCAAAAGCAAGGTTTGCACCTTCCCCACCACGCCAAGATTTCTGCCTTCAGTTTTTGCCAATTGAGTTCCTCATACCCTTCCATCTCCTCCAAATCCCAAAGCTTCTCTTTTTCCATGATGAAGAGGACAACAAGCCAAGTCTTATCCAGACCCCTTGCACCTTCTGCATTGGTGATTCCTTTTTATTGCATGAGGAATTTCTCAATGTCCTCTGTGTTGAAAGGGATGTGAGGATAGTCCCATGGCCTGATGCAAATAGGCTTGTGATTGGCACCATTGTTGGAAAGAGGAACCCCCTATCCTGCGCCTGATGAGGGTTGCTTCTGAGAAGACGGAGGAGGAGGAGGAGGAAGAAGAGTGGGGGTAATGTTGGATGACCCTGAAACCGCCAATGGGTGGTACTGGGACATTGCGCTTGTTAGTTTCAAGAGACAAGGAACAAAAGATTACTTCCTGGCCAGACCCCCAGATGTGGAATTCAGAAGAGGACTTCTCTTTTAATTGTTTCAAGTTTGGAAGTTATTGATCCCTTGCATCTGTAAACCCTGAGTGCAACTGTTCACCCTTTGACTGAGAGATAAAGAATTGAGAGTAAAGATCCTTCAAAAACATATGACAACCAATGATCCTCCGTGATCCAACCGGGTTGAGGGTGTGGCTTAAGTAGGCTCCCCCTTCAAACCTAACCTAAGTAAAACCAGAAACAAGCAAGAATAATGAAATACAACCCCTAAGAACAGTACCCTAGCCTCAACCCTATCCTTCCCATCCCATAATCCACAACCCATATCCCATATCCCATATCCCATATCCATCTGTATTTCCCGCCTGCCATTATGTCCACTGGTTTTGTCCTTCTCATGACGCAGCCTTTCACTGCGCCCAACTTGGATCCCCCTGGGCATGTCCGTATCTGCCCAATGCGCCATTCCAAATATTCAAGATACACCCTCTTGATCCGGATCCAGGTCTTGCAACGTGCCATCTGTGGGCAATCTGTCCAATCCAATCTGATCCATCCATCTCGCATCTCCAGATGCTGAGCCCAATTTGACTGCTACTGAGCCCATAGCACAACTTGCTGGGGCAAAGAGGCACCCATTGCTGAGTGCGCTTCCCCTGCTGAGCGCGCAGCCCATTCCAAGTCACATCTATAAAAGACCACCACAGCATCCGGCTGAGTAAACAACTGCAGACCGCTGGGGACAGCAGCCAAGTTGGGGGGAAAATGGATGAATATGGGATATGATTGGATTTGGTGAGGGGGTGCTCTAGCCGGTTCACAGCCAGAATAACTAGACACCCCAGAATGTTTTTTTCTTATTTTATTCTCTCTGGATTGGATTTTTGTATTATTTCTGGCTATGGATGGTTTTGTTTAGGTACAGGCACAGTGCAAAGCTGGGTCCATCAATGAAAGCCCAATCCCCACATTCCAGAAGCAAATGCATGGACAATTTCCAATGGATGATTCTGGGAAATAGGAAAGCATGTGGCACAGAACAGATGTGGGTCAAAGAGCAAAGGCCCAGGCTTGGCAACAGGTTGGTTTTTTTTTAAAAAAAAATCTTTTTAATTTTTCTTGGTTATCTTATAGATGGAAGGTGTGAATGGGTTTGGGCGGATCCTTTTTCTTTCTATCTTTCAAGTTTGTGCACGCAAAGCTAGTTTTCTTTTTACTCTCTCTGTTCTGTAGATGAGTAAGGGGAACTGTGTGGCAGTTTGTCTGGGGGGCTCCCGGTACCTTGAGCTGATACTTCTCACTCTTGCGGGTTGCTCTCAAAAGCGCAGATCTTGCACGCAGATGTTCTCTCTCACTGGATAATCTCAGTGGCACAGATTTCTCACTCTTGCGGGTTTCTCTCAAAGTGTGGATCTTGGGAATGGCTCTAATTTCTCTGAGGGCTCTCACAAAGCCTGAAGGCTGCTCAGGATGGTGCGGAAAAAGTCCTTATCTTTGAATAGGGGGGAGGGATGGATACAAGAAGAAAGAAAGGAAGAGAAAGGGGGGGGAGCAATCCGCCTACATCAGATGAGTCCTCATCACTTCCTCCATGTCTGCGGCTAGGGATCAAAAAGCCGCCAATACCTTGCGTCATGCATTGGCAGTGTGTGCGTAGGGAATGGCTAGAAATTGCCGGAGGAGTTTGTCCACGTTGTTCACCATTGCATCAAACCTTGCCAAGGGAAGTACCAGAACTAGGGGGATTTCTGGAATCTTGGGAGTTGTGGCCGGAGGGGTTGCAGCAGCAGCGGGTTCCGGTGAAAATTTGATCACCATGGGAGACAGGGCATGCGCCGGCTCCGGTGATGACCTTGGAACCAGAGATGGTGATGGCGGCGGAGGAGATGAAGCTGGAGGAGGAGTTGGTCTTGGAGGAGTGGGAGGATGCGGTGGCGGCGGCGGAGGAGCTGGCCTTGGTGGTGGTGGAGGAGGAGCGGACGGACTGTTTGGGATCCTTGGGTCCATTGCTGGCACATTCATTTGTACCCGCACAGCCCAATCATGGGCAGCGTTTGGGAAGGCCGCAAAGTTTGGGAAGTCCTGGCGCCTTGGAGGTCTAACCCAAGTTGTGACTCTTGCGGGATGGAGGATTTTGAGGGGCGCGTTGTGGATGGTTGCAAGGCAAGCGGGGCGGGGTCCACTCATTTGTTGAGATCTCCTTGCCGCTCAAGATCACAAAGGAGTTGCAACGGGTCCTCTTGCCCGGGCAATCTTGAGGACAGTTGCGCGGCATGCCCTCCAATAGGGAGCAGCAGCGGTGGCCGGCTTGGCACGGGAAACAGGCGCGCCGGCCCGGAAGGATGTGTCACAAAAGGCCGTTCCGGCTGCAGTACATGCAGGAAATGATCAGTGGAGAGTGGCGGATGAGCTGTTTTTCTTTGTTTCTTTGGTCTGATGAAGGGGTGCAGAGGGGAGGTGGTATAGCTGTGGTATAGTTGGAGGCAGGTGAGATAGTGGTGGATCTCTGGGGACAGAACTCAAGTTGGGGGGGATGTGGTGGTCTTCTATAGACGCAGGTCGAAATGGGCTGTGCGCTTTGCGCTCAGCAGTAGTGGCGGGCTCAGCAGGGGTAGCGCACTCAAAAATGGGTGAAACTTTGCCGCAGCAAGTTGCTCTGCGGGCTCAGCAGCAGTTGAATTGGGCTCAGCACCTGGAGACGCGGGATGGATTGGATTTGATTGGATTGGACAGATTGGGCTTTGCAAAATGCAGATTGGATTTTGCGGATATATCTTGGATATTTTGAATGGCGCGTTGGGCGGATGCAGACATGCGCGGGGGCTCCAAGTTGGGCACGGTGCAAGGCCAAGTCATGAGAAGGATGAACCAGGTGGAAGTAATGGCAGGCGGGAAACACGGATGGATATGGGATGTGGGTTGTGGATTATTGGATGGGAAGGATAGGGTTGATGCTAGGGTTCTGTGATTAGGGGTTGTATTTCATTATTCTTGCTTGTTTCTGGTTGTACTTAGGTTAGGGTTGAGGGGGAGGTTACTTAAGCTGCAACCTCAACCTGGTTGGAGGATTGGATCATTGGATCATGGAGGATCTCATCAGTTGTCATAGGTTTTGGAAGGAGCTTTACTCTCAATTCTCTATCTCTCAGTCAAAGGGTGAACAGTTGCACTCAGGGTTTACAGATGCAAGGGATCAATAACTTCCAAACTTGGGAACCATCAAAGGAGAATTCCTGTTCTGAATTCCACAGCGTCTGTCTTCTTTTAACATGTATTGATTTTCCAATAGAGAATTCAAAGCTAACAAAGTTGATTCCAAATTGGATTCTGAATCAGAATCAAATAATAAAAAAAATTTCAGTCAGCTTTTTTGCATTTTCAACTTGCTTCCAGGAAGTTTGATTGGAAATGTTGAGAAAGATGGTGATTTGATGTGGGTTGATGAGATGATGATGGGATCTGTGTGACATGATGGAGATGTGAAGCAATGGAGATGAGATGTGTGTGATGCAATGGAGATGGGATTGGTATGGATTTGCTGAGGTGGAGGTGTGGATGGGTGTTTTGAATGGGATGGATGGTCAATGGATGATGGCAAATAAATTGTGGGTTTGATGTTTGAAATCTGGAATTTTCATGAAAACCACCATTTTGAAATACACCAGTTAGGGGGTATGTGTATTTCAGAAACCCACCATTAAACATGGCAGGTTTGCTAAATCTGATACACCCTAATACAAATAGTGATGAGGATGGATTTAGAATCAAATCAAGCAAGGGTTTTATGGACTTAGTCTTCCAAGAGGTTTTTTCTAAGACAATTTAAGTATGAAAACCTATCCAAGTCATTTTTTTCACAATTTTCAAGGCTGCATTAAAACTCAATAATATTTTTAAATGAAAATTCCAGTCAAAAACACATAAAGTAATACCCAAGAGAATAAGTGAATTTGTTTTTCATTCAATCCATTTTTTGAAAGAATGCAGTCTGTTAAAGCACAACAGTTCACAGCCATTCCTCAACCAATCCAAAGAGTAATTTTTTCACAAAAAACTACAATGGCAATAGAAAATTTGGTTTGTAAAATACAATCAAGTCCAGCATATTTTGAAAAAAGAATACAAATAAAATTATACTCTCCCCTTTTTGAGAAATTTTTTGCATGTTCTTTTTTTTAAAAAAACTCATAGAATATTTTTTCATGAAGCAGGGTGTGATGTAGAATTATAACTTTTTCTAAATCCATACCGGGAAATTTGATTGATTGTCTACTTGATTTCTTCTATGAGCTTTTGGAGTATATTTTTTCAAAGATCGTCTTTTCTGGAATAGATTTTGTTTTAAAAAAGAAAGTAAGTTCCATATTTAAAGCTTGCAATAATAAGCCATAAATAAAAATGGATGAAAGGTTTCTTTCATTTTACGTAGGAGTATTCATATTTCAGCTTTATTAGCCACATGTTGCTCATTGAAATCGCGATTGAATAGCACTCGGAAGAATCGCATCAAATGAAAACTATATGGAGATCAATAAATGTATAAACTGACATTTTTTCCTGCTTGGCCTTTGGAAGCCTCTACCATTGAGACAGTTTGCCTTATCGAGTTCAGTGATTCGGGATTCAGTGCAACTGTGAACGAGAGCGATTTGTTTTGTGGGCGAGAAAGACCAGGAATCGCTTTACAATCGGCTCGAGCTTCTATCCTAGTGTGGGGCAGGAGACTGTTCTAGAATATATAAAAATGTGGGAGAGTTGGATCTAAGTTTATCAATCAAGATTCCAAAAAGAAGACCAAAATCTCGGCTTACATGGTTCGCTGCTGAAGGCGAGCTGATGACCAGATTTGGTTGTAAGGAAACGATTGTAGTAAGAAAAATTGCCTGGA
Source organism: Puccinia polysora (assembly GCA_025617555.3). Taxonomy (NCBI): domain Eukaryota; kingdom Fungi; phylum Basidiomycota; class Pucciniomycetes; order Pucciniales; family Pucciniaceae; genus Puccinia; species Puccinia polysora. The sequence continues at coordinate 15,776,796 of CM062620.1, read as the reverse complement.
CCGCGGTCCTGATCGATCTCATTCTTCCTCACTAAATGACTCAGAAAGAGTAAATTTGGAAATTGGGGGATGTCTAAACTAGCAGCTAGGGAAGAAGAAAGTTCAAAGCAGCTTCGCTAAACTATGAGTATCGAGCGGCTGCCGTTCATAGTCATAGAGGGGTGTATTTACAAGCGGCTATGACAAACCGTATCGACTTTCCTGAAAGGCTGTCAAGTTTAAAGGGAGAATACAGGGCAAGGAAAAATTGCCAAAAGAGTAGAATAATCAGAAGACTATCGAGGCTAACCGCGGCCTCTCTTAAAAGATCGGTTCCAAGCGCTTTGGCTAGGTCTTCCAATAGCTACAGTTGCATAGTTGTTCAACTTCCTCGATGAAAGGGGTCGTCTAGGTGAGCGAGGTCGACAGAATCAACGAGCCCATGTTTGAGCGACCTTCTTCAACTGGTGGACGCTCGGTTAGATCACGGCGGAGGTCGGAGATATCTTATCGACAATTGGCGAAACAGGCGCAGCCTACCTGGCGCTGTTATCCTTGCGACTGGCATTGACTCAGCTACATTGATTGTACCACCAGGTCGACTTTTTGGTTACCCCGCTCTCTGAGTTGGAAAGCAATCAGTCTTAACTCGACACGATGCAACGCTCGCGGGGCACGGAGCAACAACGTCCGGGTGTTCCAGTCGGTACATCAGAAATTGCGCCCTGCTTCACACGCCTGATGTTCTTTTGAGTAACGCTTATCAGTCCCAACATTCAATTATAGACATCTATTGTAAAGACATGGGGAAGAGGTCACACAGTTGACGGGACTCAAACCCAGAACCACTCAATGCATGCGAGTTGCGCTAACCGTCGACACTTCTTACAATGTGCTGATTTTTGAAAATTGTCATCACTGCGATTCTTTAGGACTAGCACGGACGTCTGGAGAGACGTTGTTGGAGGGTCTAGGGCCATCCCGCAGGGAGTAGCATATCTGATGGATTGGGGCATCCTTCCCGTAGGAGGTAAGAGCATCCGCAATCGTCTCGGTAAACCCACTCGTTAGCTAAGTTTACCGAGCACGAGCCCCAATCGGGTCCTAAATAGGACCTCGCTACGTAGCGAGCTCCAAAAGTTTGATCAAAAATCGGCAAAGTTATGAATCTTAGAGCATCCGCAATCGTTGTGGGTAACTTTTCGATAGCTAAACCCTCGTTAGCCAAAAAAAATACTAAGCGAGGCCCTTTACAGAGCGCACCCTCCAATTGCGCTTTGCAAAGCGTCTCGCTACCTACCTAAAGAGCCGGGTTGTCCAGCCGTGCGCCATCCCTCGACGTCATCAACTCCAACATCCAACAATCTACAGCTTTAACTTTGATCAACATACACTAACCGCCTCCAATGGGGATGACTGCTGATTGAGGGAGGGATATGGGAGGGAGGGATATGGGAGGGGGGATGGGGATGGGGAGGGATATGGCATGGGGGACGGGGATGGTAGATGGGATATGGAATGGGGGGCAGGGATGGAAGATGGGATGGAAGGGTAGGATATGGTAGATGGGGAGTGGATGAACAAAGGGGAAGGAAGAAGAAAAGGGAATATTGGAAATGTTGTACATACTTTCTATCCCATGTAGATCCCACCAAAGGTCCCGCTTAGCAAGCTCCACAAATTTTTCTAACTTTGTTGATTTGGGGTTGGAGTTATGGAGCTCACTTGTAAGCAAGGGCCTGTTTTTGCCATGGCTGGGGACCCCACTTGGTATATTTACCTATCAAGCAGGGTTGACAAGCACAATTGCAGATGCTCTTATGGAGCTTGCTAGTGCCAACCCCCAGCAGGAATAAATCCACAACACCCACCATCAATGAGTCTTCCATTGATGACATGGATCATATTTTTTTTCCATCAAGGTAACTCTACCTTAGAGAATCTACCCTTGTCTTGATAAAATCCTCAACAACTTTGAAAAGTTTTCAAAGGTGCACAAGGGTGGATAACTGTCAAAACCCAGCCTTGCACCCTTGTTGCAATAAATTGGGCCCATGCAACAGTCATCAAGCAGTTAGTGAGCAGGTCACACCATTGTTGCTTCTGCAAATCCCTGTTTGATAAGGGTAAGGACCGCCCTCAAACAGGAAAAAAAAAAGTTGTTGGATGATTTTGAGTTCAAAAAAAAAAGAAATCAATTAAGGAGAATGTAAAATGGGTGGGGGTTGTTGATGGAAGAAATGAAGTTAAAAGGGAAGGGGGGGGGGGTATGGTAGGGTGAAGTTATGGAGGGGGAGGAGGGGGGGGGGAAGGATTACAGTGGGGCTTGACAAAATTTTGCTTGTTGAGCCTTGAAAAGGATCCATAAATTTATGGATCCTTTCAAGGATTTTTTCCAATTGACAGATATTGAGCCATATCAAGCACACAATGGTGGCTTGATCCAAAAAATCCTTGATAAGTCTGCTTATTGAGCCAACTTATTGAGATGGTGGTAGATGCTCTTATCTTCTCTCATCCTTCCATATCATCTATCCCCCCCTATATCCCTTTGTCCCATCCAAATATACCAAGTGTTTATGGAGAGGTGGTTGATTGCAGACCAAGCCTCATTAGCTAGCTGGCGCATGGGTTTAACAAGTGAAATTCCCTCTCAAACTTGCTCAAGTCCTCACTTGCTATTTTTTTGCACTGGCAAGGGCTTAGCTAACAAGATTTTATCAACAAAAAATTTTGGATGCTCTAAAACTCAGAAGGAAAACAATCACATTCCAGATTGCACAGTAGGATTCAACTTCTCAAACTGCTGCATAATAAACTGGAGGGAGCTATCAGAGTGCAATTCACTGCCACCTGGACCAAACAATAAGGCAGTTTGGGGGGAGGAAGAAGGACAGTGACAACTTTTGGGGGAGGTTGATAAACATATCCAGTGGTATTTGCGCATATTGCTCATGGATTTTAACAGATATCAAGGGTATCATGGGAGGTATATGTTTTCCAGATGTGATAACTCAACATGCTCACATTACTCTCAAGGTATGACAACTTTGCCAATGACAGCCATGGGGAAGGAGATTTTTTTGGTGTTGGGAGGTAAATCAGATTTGGCCTTGCCATCAACCTCAAGCAAGAAGGTAACCTAAGGGGAAGAAAATTGAAGAGATATTCTGCAATGTTAAAAGGGAAAGTATGATGCAGTGTTTTGTCATTTTACTGATGGACAGAAGTATCTAAAAAATGTTTCTCTTGCAGAATTTAGATACAGCATTATTTTTTGGAGAGTACAATGCAAAAAGGTTATGAATGATCCCCTTTGTTTTTCAGAATCAGTTGAAGTATTTATTTGAGAATTTGGTAACTCTTCCAGATGGAATAATTTTTAGAGAAGTGCTTGATATATTTTTCACTGGAAGTACCACCACCTGGATGCATTTGTATCAGAGAAATTGAAAAATCTTTACCAGGAGGATATATTGAAAATGGAAAGAAAGCAGTGGGAGCCCTTGGATGAAGCTGTGAAAATTGATCCAAGAAGATTCATGTTGAAATGAAATATCCTCATTCATTCCCTCTTCTGCACATTGACCCATTTCAAGACACTATCACCCAAATTTCACACAAATCAGCTGAAACCTATCAATCAATTGCTATCAGTCCTTCACTCCTTCCGCTTCCTCACTCCATCCCTCAATCCTTCACTCCATCCCTCAATCCTTCACTCCATCCCTTACTTCCTCACTCCATTCCTGACTCCCTCACTCCATGCCTTTCTCCACTTTCTATTCAATCCATGCCTGACTCCCTCACTTAATCCCTTGCTCCACTTTCCATTCACTCTCTCTATCATTGACACCATTCCTCATCACCATCAACCCCCTTCTGATTCCATCCTACATCTCCATCAACCTCCATTCATCATCATCACCATCATCTATTGATACAAAATCACCATTAAATCAAATCCTTATTCCAATCACGCTTCACCTCACATCAACACATTCTCAATCACCACAAAAAAATACCTAAACCCAATATCTCCCTTCAATATTAGTTTCCTTCCTTTCTTTTTCCAGATGTGAGATTGCTTTCTAATTCAAGAGTTAACAACATCAATTCGCTTACACTCCCATTAATTTAGTATTTTCCTTGTCATTTTTCTCATCAGTCACTCTTACTTTACATTTTGATTTCCCTCCATCTAATCCTATTAATTTAGAGTGAGAATCTGTTTGAATTCATTTTCTAATCATTTTAATTACTTTAACAATTGCTTCTTTTGTTGAACTTCTCATATTTTAGTCTGTTGCTTAAGTTCATTCAAAAATTTGAACTCTTCCCTTCAGTTGGGACATTCCAATTGGATGAGAAATGGAAAAAATATCATAAAAATTATTTTTTGTGATCTTTCAGTCTTTTTTGTTTTTTCAGTTGATAGTTGGAAGAGTTTCTGAAAATACTTCATGAAGATATTGTTACATGCACCCCACATATACTTCAGGGGATGATTGGAAATTTTTATGAGATCAACCCACAAGCAAAGATGTCAAAGTATTCTTGAAGCTTTATGTACTAGGTTTGAGGTTCAAATTTTGAAGAAGTCTCCAAGATAAGTGAAATTTTTGGAGGAAATATTTTGAAATTAGAGGGAAAAGATACAAGTGCAATGTAATAAATGCAGTGCAGTAGATGCAAGAGAAAATGACTTTGAATCACTTAGGAAAAAAAAAGAAATGGGTGAAGTTTAAGAGAAAAACTCAAGTTTGGAAGTCAAAACCTAAAGAAAGATTTCCCACAGTAGTGAAACAATGTGCATAGAAATTAATGTAGGTATAAATGCAAAATATTAATGAATGATTATGAAGAAATGTAAAACTTGCTTGATTCTAGGAGGAAATTACAGATCCAAATTTAATTCAAATTCTAATGGTATTTTAAGTATATTAATGTAAATTTAAATGGGAAATTGAACAGATGTAGTTACAGGTATCAGTGATAAACATGGAGGTAATTATATGATATAAAATCTGATGTTCCATGCCTGGGAATCTTTGGAATAGGAATTTTTGAAATTTCAGAATATATTCAACAATGGAAGAGCTCAAAATAAAATGAATAAAAGAGAATCAAAGAATTACCATTAGAAAAGTGCAAAAGTGCAAAAGCGCTCATCTTTAATGGCCACAACTTGTTTTAAAAATAAGCAAAAAAATAACAAAAGAAGTATAAAGCACAAATAGTGTGTCAATTTGTATTTTGAATAATGAATGGGATGTGTTTTCTATTGACTTAGAACAGTATCTGTTGTACCTTGTTTAGTATTTAATTATTGTATTGTAATATATTCATATTTCTGTATATAGCACCTTTATATTCAAATAATTCTTATTGTTTATTTCATTTTTTTAATCCAAATAAATCACACCACAATATTATAAGTACAACTAATAACCAAACTAGGAACATTCAATTCGAATCAATTACCTCAAAATGGATCAATCTGATGGACATAAAGTTGTTCCCAACAAGAACAACTATGTGACTTGGTTCAAACTTGTGGAAGCTAAACTTTTCCAACTTGGTTGCTGGAATTACATAATTGGAATAGATAACCTGGTGACCAAGGAGAGGAAGGAGAATTTGCTAGAGAATTAGAGAATATTTGCCAAAAAATCAATGAGAATGCAATTATAGAGGAGAGAATTTGAGATTGAGCACAGGTAACAGAAGAAATAGAAGAAAAATTCACTTACTCACCTAAAAACACTTTACCTATTGCAATCAGAAGTGTGATCAAAGAAAACATGAATGGCCTACACAACTTGAAATCTGAAAAAAAAAACTCAAGAATGGAAGCAGTGGAAAAAAGAAGCATTTAAATAATTAGATTCTAAAGTTGAAAGAGGCCTGTTTCAGGTAATGAAGAAAAACAACCTACCTAAGAGCAAAACTTTGATAAGCACCAGATGGGTATTCACCAAACATTTTGATGAGAATTGAAATCTGAATTTATTTCAAGATCAATGTTTAGCAAGGGGGTTTCACCAGAAAACTAGAATAGACTATGAAGAAATTTTATCTCCAACTGTACTTTTATCAACCCTCAGATATCCTTTCAGCTGTGCAGCTCAGACTGGAAAGAAAGCTTGAATAAAAGATTTTGTAACAGCTTACCCCAAATAAGACTTTAGTTAAGAAGAAGCCATGTATGTTGAACTACCAGAGGGTTTATTTGAATTGATACAAGAAAAAAAAAACAAGAACTATAAACTAGCAAAATGCAGGGAATTACTAATTGGGCATTAATTTTTTCACAACCCCAATCCTTTATTTCATGTAAATCTAGGCCTACCCGCCATTGTGTGCCTCTGCTGCTACACAGACAAATACTTTATTTTACAGTAATTTTGAGAATTTATTTTATTTGAGTTCTGAAACTGCATTGCCATAGCTGGGGTTCCCCCAAAAGAATCTTTGGTAATTTTTGAGGCATTAGAACCCCTCCAAAAATGGAATCAAAAAAAATGAAAGAATTGTGCAAAAACCCATTTTTCCATGGGTTTTTGGATCCTCATTTTGCCAATTTTGATTTTTTTTTGGTTGTTT